>JAVVLW010002454.1:0-13000 GCA_034401795.1 Chaetoderma sp. LZ-2023a | reverse complement strand
GGTCGGATTCCTCTTTCAAGGCTGGCAGCAAGATCAGCTGTCATAATGAACCACCCAATTTTTTGTCTACACATGTCATTTATGCAACTTTATTCAGAGACCACCTCTCTTTAAAGTTTATGGTTTAATTTCTTCACTAAACTAATGTATTACTCACATCGTACACAATCTGTTGTCTGAGGACTAGGGTTGAATAGGTTGACTGACATTCTAATTTCCTCATATTGTAACATAATAACATATTATTTAAGATAACTGTTAAAATACTGCTGTTATGTTTATAGATTTATTGAATTATATACCCCTACACCCACCCATATAAATATATTGGCGTTATATGGAATCACTATTTCTGTACATCTGTGCAGTGGTCCAGACTGGCTTTCATTTCTACTAGAGTGGTCTCTACCAAAGTTGGCTGGGTGGTTGACCATGGGGCTCTGATGAACCCTATTTATTTTGCGATCAAATGATCAAAATGATGTAATTAATGAAATTTCTGGATGATAACTCGGATTAGCAGAACAGATCATCACAATATTAACGTGGCTTATACGTTCCCATTGGTGCTCCGAAAAATGCTATGTTGATTTTGAGTCAGAAGGATCACAGGTTACAGTCATGGTGATTCAATTAAGGAAAATTGTCGCTGATTGCAGTGTCATAACTATGTTGCATACATGTGTATCTAAGCAATCATGAGCACAATATGCTGTGTTAGCTTCCTTTGATACATCACTGCTAGACAATGTTCACGCTACATTAATCTATTTATCTATTTGGTAGTGGAGGTGGGGTAGGTGGGGGTGGGTGGGGTGGGGGCATAGATTTGAGCAAACCATGATTGGTTATGAATGACATTATTAGCAGCACAGACTGTAATGTCACATCATTTGTGTCAGCAGTCCATCACTCTGTTTTCGATTAAAACCCCATTGTTGGTTTGTATCGATAACCATAGACATCAGAGTGCGAAAGAAAGACCTATGAACATGAATTTGAACTTGAAATAAATATTTTAATTGATATTAAAAACGGTTCTCGAAAATTTTACTTTGATTGTCAAGATCAAAATATTTGCTTTATTTGAATATCTATTTACAGGCAAAGAGAAGACTAATTTAAAAGGTTTACCACTGGATTGACTGGATTGGTTATTCAGCCAGGCATTCCAATGGTAAATTTTCCAAAATAATCCTCTGATCTGCAATTGGACATAGTATCTATATTTGCTGTGGCCGTTTTGGGGTGCCTAGACCAATTGACCTTTCCATTTTTAGCTATGCCCTGCCCATCTCTAGCTAAGCTCCACCCACACCTCACTCGTGTTGGAATCGATCGATCTCTGAACATCCTGACTATTAATTTCCAAAAAACTACACATGTAATCTGTTGAATATTCAACAGCATGTTTATTAAATAGCAAAGAATTACAAAGCCATACAATCCATACAACGTGTCGGACCATTTGAGATTTGCTGACGGTCTATATGGAACCTTTTGTGATGTAATGATTATGAGGTTATCATACATGCGCTGAGCGGATTATGACGTCATATGAGGTCAGATGATGGATGGATACTCTGGAAAGGTGAATTAAAAGGTTAAACAAATGACCAACTATTTTACTTCCTATCAGATGAATGAACAAGCTGATTGTAATTTATCAGAAGAGGGCATTGATGCTGAGGCCAATGATCATGATGATGAGTATGATCCGGAAGACAGCTTTCATCATCTCAATGTCAAAAACCATCACAACAGCAAGGAGCTAGAGAAATCACAGGTGGATGAGGAAGGCGTGTCATCATTTGCTGTGCATGTGATTATTGATCAGGCGATGCATTTACCCGAAGTATTGGACAGAACAAGGTATAACCATTCTTATTGAACCTTTAAAGGTGCACCTTCATGCCAAAATGCTTGGAAATAAAATTGTTAATCTTGTATACTTTTAGAGGCTTAAATTGTGTACTTAGATGTAGTGAAATGAAATACACTGTTTCCATTCTGTATAAATTAATATGATTGTCACCCGACGGCTGTCGATGGGGACACTAGTAATAGGCAGCGTCCGTGTGTGTGTCCATCCGTCCATCCGTCACATTCTAGGTTTTCACTCGGTAACTTTAGGTAGCCTGCATGGATTTATTTCAAATTTGGTATAGTGATTCCTTATGACGAGGCCTCGGTGGGGATTGCGTTTCAGCGACGGGCGTCCAGATGTGATGGAGTTATCCCCCTTGAATGACAGAATTTAAGGAAAATTTGGTTTCCATTCAATAACTTTACATAGTCTGCATGGATTAACTTCAAATTTGGTATAGTGATTCTTTATGACGAGGCCTCGGTGGGGATTGCGTTTCAGCGATGTGCGTCTAGATGTGATGGAGTTATCCCCCTTGAATGACATAGAATTCAAGAAAAATATGTAGTGTAGCCACATTCACATGCATATACACACACTCAATTTTGTAAAGGCAGGAATCTCAAAAATTTGTTTTACTAACAACACCCGTTGGGGGACATGTGATCAGTATTGATCTTCTTGTTTTTTAGTAGTGAAATTGAATTAGGGACTCAATTTTACAACTTAAAAATATATTAATTTATATGTATTGAGATCATCATAAGCTAAGAGTTATTTCATTTCACTACATCTAGGCACACAATTTAAGCCTCTTAAAGTAAACAATTTTATTTTCACACATTCTGGCGTGAATATGCACTTACGCCTAAAATTTGTTCAAGAAAATTTCAATTGTCAGAGAAAATGTCTGTTTGCAGACCAATTCAGGCCTCAAAATAAGCCCACTCGGGTTATCGAGCCAGTCATTCCAGTGGTAAAATTTCAAAAATCGTCTTCTTTTGGTCTGCAAATGGACATTTTCTATGAGAAAATCAAAATTTTCTTGAACAAATTCAAGGGTTAAAGGGTTAAACTCAAAATATTTAACTGTGTTAGATGAAAATTGGCTGCTGTTTTTAATTTTACTCAAATTTAGCATTAACCATGTGCTCCCAAGCTCGGTTGACTAGTCAACTAGAATTCACGAGCTAGTTAATTATTTCAAGTTTGATTGCTACATGGTTCTTGAATTAAACTAGGCCTTGTTTACTATAGAGAGGCTTTGTTGTAGCTATTGAGTTTCTTATTTGATGCCTGTGGTTTCAGTGGTGTTAAATGTCCTCCATCTACATACGTCTCCTTCCAAACATCTGACTCTGCCACGCCCACATGTGTTACTGATGTGGTCAGTTGTAGCAAAACTCCTGTCTGGGACTTTGAAGTGGACACCCGACTTGGAACTGACCTTCTACAACGAGGAAATAAGGTAGATAACTTCATTCACGAAGCAGTTCATGTCATGATTAGTTCAAGATATACTCTGTGTTGCTTTTGTACAATTTAACCTGTATGTTGTGGACCGCTGCTTTTTGGGTGACAATGATGGTAGTTCTAACCCCTTCATCAACAAATCCTTGAAAAAGTAAATTCTTTATGATTGTATAACATATTCTGTTGAATATTTTGAAATTAATATGACTGGAAGCATTGTCTTCCAGTCATATTAATTTCAACATATTCAACAGCTTTCCTGTTTGTTTGCCCTGAGATTGAGATACAGGGAATTTATTGGTGAAAGGGTTAAGTAAATACCATTATTTGGCTTGAAAAACAATTTACCATAGCAACTGGGTTGTATCGAGTGACCTCTCTTTAGTGACCAGTTGTTGTTGTCCATATAGAATTAACTGCATCTAATTTCTCTTTTGATCATACTTGAGATATTATTACCTAATCCTTTAATGGTCAAGCAGCCCAAAACCGGCTTGTGCAGTGGACTGGAGAAATGTTCATTCACATGCTAAGATAAGACTATTTTGGAAATTTTACAACTGGAATGACTGGCTCATTTATCAAGCCAGTTATTCCAGTCGTACGCTTTAAAAAATGGTCTTTGTTTGGCCTGCAAATGGACATTCAATGAGCAAAACTTAAAATTTAGATTTTGACAAATTTTGACCATCAAAATGTTAATTTCTTTTGTAGCCCAACTGGACCATTTTTTAATACAGATAATATTTATGATCCCAGTTTTGCTATCTAATTCCAGATTTCAAGTTCTTGTCTCATTGTGAGTCATAGGAATATTAGATTATACACGTAGTCGTGGCATTACGTAGGCTTTCGTGATTACGTGATTAAATCAAAAATCGTGATTATGTTTTAAATCGTGAGTTTATATTGTTAAAAATTAAATAATCAAATAATCGTGAATATTTTCTATTGCATAAAATATTTCAAACTTACCCTAACTTTCAATTACTCTTTAATGTGATCGGTCATGAAAAATGACATTTTGCTTAGTGAATGTATGTCCATTTGCAGGGCAAGAAAAAACTATTTTTGAAAATGTATTACTGGATTCAAGTGATACATTTTCAAAAATAGTCTTCTTTTGCCATGCAAATGGACTTTTATAAACACCATTGCAATTTTCGTCATCGATATTCTTTTGTTATGTGTTGGTAATTTGTATCCAAGCTGACTAATCGAGTAATCATGATTATTTTTTAATAATCGATCGCGATCACTCAACTCAATAATCACACAAGCCTAGCATTACAGTGTTTTGGGATATTAGAGAGGATATTTCACAGACTGCTGCTGCTGTATTTTATTTCAGAATTTGGTATTTAAAGTGTGGCATAAGATTGAAAGTCTCTCTAAGACAGCAGGTAAGCAATAACATCAAATAACGTATAGTAGTTAACTAGTTATATTGAAATATCTTTTTATACTCGTCGCGCAATGCCATTGATGTTGGACATAAGAAGTAGATTATGTGCGCGTATCCATTCATGTGCTCACCTTTATATCAGGGTTTATTCAGGAGCATAACTTGTCTCGTGAATTGGCCTCAAATTTGATCTGCCAAAGACATTGTTTAAAATCTGTGAAATGGATTACTGCCTGATCTCAAGTAATGAGGCTTCAGTTTATATCTAGGCTATGTAGATTCAAGTTTGATTTAAAGGAGGTTAAAATAGGATAATTGTTTCGCTAGTCATATTCTACAGAATGGCTGACGCAATTCACCTTTCCAGTTTATCCATCCATCATATGATGTCATAATAAACCAAGTGACGTGTAGGCTGACATCATAATCATGACGTCATGAATGATTCAAAATAGTCCGTCTTTAACGTTTAATAGTTGGACATGTATGAATTGTATGTCTACTATTTAATAAACATGCTGTTGAATATTTTGAAACTAATTTGACAGTGAGCTGTTGCTGCCATAGGCTTAGATAGCGATGAGCGGGGCATAGCTAAAACTGGAAAGGTCCATTGGCAGACTTTATTGACAATGAGGGCCATTCAAGGTTGTTCAAGAGAAGCTGGTCAATAAAAGAAATTTAATCAGATGATTGACCATATAGGATTTTATTATTCACCCAAAGTCTACCTAGAAATGACTAGGAAAATCTTAGGTTGAATACATTTAAAATGGCATTACAAGTTTCTATAAAATCAATTTGGTTGGAACCATCTTGGTTTACCAAAATTTCTTTTAGACCCATTAAGATTATTACTCCTGAACTGTTGATTTGAGACAAACTTTGCTGGTAGCATTTTCGTCTCAGATGCTATATAATCTTTTTTTCAGAAATCTGTTAGGGCAATCTGGTCAGAGCCCGTTTTGAATTTTCCTAAATTTCTGTCAAATCCGTTAATTTAAAAGATTTATGTCTGAACTGCTGAATCAATTTGAACCAAACTTTGCTGGGAGTATCATAGTTTGGCAGGATTGTGATCTTTTGTAAAGAAATCTGAATAGTCAATTTGATCTGTATCATCTTTGATTTGTCAGGCTGGAAGATATCCTATTAGTTGGAACATTCTGAGTGAATTCTTTAAGCATATATCCCTGAACAAATTGGTTGATTTGAATCAATATCTTGTGAAAGAAGTTGGAGAGGGTCTATGTGTGATTATCCCCACATTTAAAAAAACCATCGTTTGTAGGTTACCCATATGATTCCACTTTGCAAGACTATATTTACATTTGGCTCCGGCCCCAGGCTGATGGGGCATGGACCAAAAGTTCAAGCCACTTGTAACGCAACTCCTCTGAAACCGTTACACAGAACTCAACCAAATTTGATATGTCAGTTACCCATATGATTGCGGAGTGCAAGAGGCCGTTTACATTTGGCTCCGGCCCCAAGGGACCAGGGAAGGGTCAAAGGGCCAAATTTTAACCTGTGGAAATTGTGTAATGCATCCGAAAAACCGTTGGACAGAATTCAACCAAATTTTGTATGTGAATAACGCATATT
This sequence comes from Chaetoderma sp. LZ-2023a, assembly GCA_034401795.1. Lineage (NCBI taxonomy): Eukaryota > Metazoa > Mollusca > Caudofoveata > Chaetodermatida > Chaetodermatidae > Chaetoderma > Chaetoderma sp. LZ-2023a. The sequence goes on along the minus strand of JAVVLW010002454.1, from coordinate 6,650 downwards.
AATGTGGAGTACAAGAGCACACTTAAATTTGGCCCTGCCCCCAGAGGTGGGTGGGGAAGGGGGTGTGTCAAAATGTCAACAAAATGATTGTAATGCAACTCCAAATTTGGTGTGTGAATTACCCTTATCAATGTGGAGTGGATAAGCACATTTACATTTGGCCCTGACACCTTTGGGTGGGGGAATGGGGGTCAATAGACCTGTCCAGAAATTAATTTTAATCAACTCCTCCAAAACTGTTTGACGGAATTCAACCAAATTTGGTATGTAGGTTACTAGGGCTGTGGTTCGTGAAGATACCGATTTCACGAATACGCTAGTCCGGTTCACGAACCATCTAATATTCAAAACCTGAACTGGTGAAATAGAATTAGAAATATTGTGAAACACAAAATCATTTGCAAATTCCAAGTGGCTTTAGTGACAAAATACACAACAAATGGTTAGTATATAACAGCCAGATAATTTCAATACACTCAAATAAGTTTCATTGCATGGTTAGTTGGTTACTTCTTGCCGTTTTATAGATGACACTAGTTAAATAAATCAATACAGGGAACCAGGCTAGTATGTGAACCTCATCTAGACAACACAGATATCTAGATCTGATAGATCTCCTTGAGTTTAAACAGCTAAAATAGTTTTGCTGAATACAAATTCTCGGCTACTTTGAACTGGATTTTGTATGACGATATTACTAGATAATTAGAATGCATAACATTTTGCAAAAAAATATGCCCATATAAACGCAGCTGGTCGAGAAAACTTCTAAACAGCGGTTTTACTGGTTCATTTAATGCGATCTATACTGTAATTGTATATATATATATCTAGCATTTTACGACATTGACCGATTTGCTGTAGTAACAATTGCACGCTGAACATCCTCGATTTTAATCAGAGAAAGCACATCACATTTTGGTTGGATATACTGACTGGTGTTCATTATAATAGGCAATGAAAACGTAATGGAAGAATGATTAGAAGAGTAATTTGAATACTGTATCATTTCTCGGAAATCATGGCCGATTTTGTGAATAACAAAGAAAATATGTCAAGTTCTCCCATTCTTTGACAGAGCATGCGTGCCGCGTAGACCTTATAAGCCTGTAATATGTTGAGATGGTATAATACACATGATAACAACATTTTCTTGGCTTGTAATGTCGATATTTGCCAGTAAATTAAACCATTTAAGCGAGGAAGGTATGTGTTACTCTAGGACGATTACGCTATCATGGGTGTGGGTTGAACTTACTCGGAAAATAATTCAAAATATTGTCATAAATCTGAATTACGGTTTATCATTCAAAACTTGTATACGGCTAGAATAAGTGCTTAGTAAGTCATGATTTCCGTATATTTGCCTTAGACAGATGGAAAATACATGCGGAAAAAAATTAATGTATGGTTCGCGAACCACAAGATTCGTCAAATAAATGTTCAAATATAATTCGTCTTCCCAGTGTTCACAATTGTTCGAATGTTCGCCACAGCCCTATGAGTTACCCATATCAGTGGGACCCCAGGGGTGTGTGGGGTTGAAGTCCAAGTGTCAAGAAATTGATTATAATGCAACTCCTTCGAAAACAGGGGATGGATTCAACCAAGTTTAATATGTGAGTTACACCCATATCAATGTGGAGTTGATAGCTTATTTACATTTGGCCCCACCCCCAGGGGTTGGGAGATGGGGGCAGGTCATGAAATTAATTGTAATGCAACTCCTCTGACACTCACTGTTGGACGAAATTTAACTAAATTTGGTATATGAGTTACCCATATGATTGTGGAGTCCAAAAGGACATTTACATTTGGCTCCGCCCATGGGGCTGGGGGGGGGTGTTTTGTGGCAGGGTGGGGTGGTGGTGTCAAAAGTTCAAAGCAGTAGACGTGAGGAATTTCTGATGACGTGTGATCGACCGATCAATCTAGTTTTGAATTTGTAATTGTAAAGGTTTTGATAATGTGCATGTAGTCTTTGCTTAAATATTGATGTGTCAAATGTGCCACGTGGCCCTATTGGTGCTTTATGACTTATTGGTAGGCAGTCAGTAGCTTAAACCTCTTGCCTTTCAGAAACTGGTGGTGATCGTGTTCTTGGATTCACTACGGTTGATTTGCTACCTTTAACCTCTGGTTTGTCTCAGCTTTGTGGCTGGTACCATATTGTAGACTTTGGCGGCCAATGTCAGGGGCAGATTAAGGTATTTAGAAACTCCATAATACATGTTTTAACCCTTTGAACCCTAAAGGCTGGAATTCAGGCCTCACTGAGAAAGTCCATATACTGGAAAGGCCGGTCATAGCAAAAATAAAACACACATGCATGAAAGCCGTTTTTCAGTCCTTTTGCGGGTATGTACTTTCTCACTGAGGCCGGAATAATGGCCTTTCATGTATATGGGCTAAGAATAATGTCAAAAATAGTATTCCTGTCAGTCATTTGCACACCTGTTTATTCATTGCCCCACACCGGTAATCATCCCCAATGTCATCAACAAGGGATATCAAAATTCGGCCATATCAATCCATATATATACGTATGTATTATGCCAATAACCTGTCAGCAGACCTTGTTTGGCATTGCATTTCAACATTTGCCAATTTTCACCACAGTTCCTCTCCCCTAAAAAAGCTTAAATTCTGGAAAATCTTTAGCCAAATTATGTAATACTTTTGGATGCCGATAAAGTTGTTGCCAGCATACCTTTAGATGACATTGTGTTTTATGCACATCTGCCATTAATTGACACAAGTGGTCTGTTTCAGAAAGGTGAGTAAGTTATGCCCTGTCGAAAAGTATAAAACAGACCAATCAGAATGCCACATTTGATATTTACGCTATACTTAAGTATCCTAATGCGCTTAAGTACACTTTGTGAAACGGGCCCCTGGAGTAGAAAATATCTAGCTTCAGCTACATGGCAAAATTTTTGGATCTGAAATTATTTTAATTTTACATTTTTGCAGAGATAGTTAGATGAATGGTATCGGTGAATATTTAAAAATAATATTGCCATTTATTGGTTGATAATTTATTTTTCAATGCCGTAGAATCGGTCTTATTCAAAATATATATTCTGATCTATCTATAGTGTGGCATCTGTCTATGCTGTCCCTGTACGTCTCTGGCGTTTATGACACTGCGATGATAGTAATTAATGGAGGGACATGATCTGTCACTCAAGGATATGACATCATACTTGTAGGCTAATGTCACAATACATAGTGATGTGTCTAGCACTTCAATTGTATGAATTGTATGTCTTTGATGGATTTACTATTTAACTTGGCGCTGTTGCTGCCATTTGATGCCATAGGCAATAACAACACCCAGTCAAATTAGTTTCAGAATATTCAACAGCTTACCTGTATAATTACCTTGAAATTGGGATTCTGGGAATTGAGGATTCAATGTATATAAATTGATTCCAACTCAAGTAAAATGTGGGTGGAGCTTAGCTAGAAATGGCGGGGCATAGCTAGAAATGGCGGGGCATAGCTAGAAATAGATCCCTGTATTACTATTAGTCTGGAAATAATCAGTGCAACAAGACTGGTATTTTTAAGACTAATTATTCCTGGGTTTTTAACAATCTTTCAAACACAGTGATGCCTTGTCATAACATCCAACATGGACATGAAGAAGCACATTTTTGTGTGAATATTTCTTTAAAAAGTACTAAAATTAATCTTAACCCTTGAATGGTCAACATTTATCAAGAAAATAAAAATTTTACTTGCTAAATGGTCATTTGCATGTCAAGGTAAGACTATTTAAAAAAAATTAATCACTCGTATGACAGGATTGGTTATCGAGTCAGATATTCCAGTGGTAAGATTTCGAAAATAGTCTTCTGTTGGCATGCAAGTTGACATCACTGTTATCATGGTAAAACATACATACTGTAAGCTTAATTAACTTTATTTAACCCTCAAATTTATTCAAGAAAATTTAAGTTTTCTCTTAGAAAATGTCCATTTGGAGACCAAGAGAAGACGTGAGGTTATCGAGCCAGTCATTCCAGTGGTAAATTTTCAAAAATAGTCTTCTCTTAATCTGCAAATGGACATTTCTCAAGAACACTGCAGAAGCGATTATATGACTAATATGAGTTAAAGCATTAAGGGGAGGTATTCATTCCTTTAACTATGTCTTTGTTGTAGGTTGGCATAACACCACTGGAGCCATTATCATTGTATGCCACATCAACTGTCTCTGGTCAGACTGATTGGCCACAGGATAACAAAGTATGGTCACCACCGTGTTTCACTTCCAACTATGCATCTGCTATTGCCACAGGTAAGTTAACGCTTTACTGAGCTGTTAGCTTCAATGATAGTGGCATTGCCTTCCATTCATTTCATATTAATATTTCAATGTTTATAGATAATATTGTTTTGCCAGCCTTTTCTTTGGGTATATGGTAGAGCACCTGGCTAGTTTCTGTCGAAGGCTATAGGAAGTGGAGGATCACCTGACTTGGCGATACGAATTGCTCAAGAAAATTTAGGTTTTTGCTTAGTAAATGTCCATTTACAGGCAAGAGAAAACTGTTTTTGAAAATTTGCCACTGGAGTGACACTCGGATATCGGGCCAGTAATTTCATTCATGTCATACACTTTTAGCTTGACTTTACAAAGTAAAACGAGCTATTGTGATACCCTACGTTTAGCTGAACTTTTCTGTTTATATCTCGGGTTTTGTTAATCATACTGGACCCAAACTTGGACACATGCTTCCTTATAATGATACGGCATCACACACTAATCTTGAGGTCAAAGGTCAAGGTCATTGTGACTAGTAAAAACATAGCTTTTTTCAACATTGCCATTTTCAGTTTAGCTCGGCTTTTCTGTTTATATTATCTCAGGTTTTGTTAATCATACTGGACCCAAACTTGGAGACATGCCTCCTTATAATGGCCTGACATCACACAATTATGGTGAGGTCAAAAGGTCAAGGTGACTGTGACCTTGGTAAAAACCTAGTTTTTTCAACATTAACATTTTCCGTTTAGCTTGACTTTTCTGTTTATATCTCAAGTTTTGTTAATCATACTGCACCAAAACTTGGACACATGCATCCTTGTAATGACACGACATCACACAATGGTATCGTCAAGGTGACTGATACGCATGGCGACCGTCTGTCATCCGTCATCCATCTGTCAACCTTTGTTTAAAAACGCTACTCATTAACTGCTTGGCGGATTTAAACCTAATTTGTCTGGATGGACCTTATGGGGATAGGCTTCATAGCTTATATACAGAATTTTGATTGGTCATGTTTTTTGGTGAAAACCTTTGATTTTATTAAAGATTTACCGGAAATTGTCAAAACACTTCTCATTAACCGCTCAGCAGATTTCACTTTAGCTCGAAGGACCTTATGGGGATAAGCTTCAGAACTTATATACAGAATTCTGATTGGTCAACCTTTTTGGTGAAAACCTTAGATTGTATGAAAAATTTACCGCAACTTGTCTAAATGCTACTCATTAACTGCTTGACAGATTTCAACCCTAGGTAGGTAGACAAACCCGATCACGGTGGGTGGGATGATCCTATGGTTGTAGGCTTCAACATATCAAACGAGAATTTTGATTGGTCAATTTTTTTGGTGGCCACCTTGGAATTTTTTTAAAATTAGCGATCATGTCTACCGGTATTTAAATGCAAATAGTTACAAAACTAATGGTCCAGGTTAGCACTACAGGCACTTGGGCCTCTTTTTGATAAGGCTTATATTTATTTTATGTTTGAAGTCAAGCTCCATAGTTCATTGCAAAGTTGTAAAGTCGAGCTTCATGGTTGCATTGCAACCACATTTCTGGTTAAAAACAGTCCTCTCAGCCTGCTTATAGACATGCCTCAAGACCGCTCTAGAGTAATTTTTTGACCAAGTTGAACATTAAACTGTCTGTGCAGGTCATTCATCATAGGATATGCCATTATTTTCCACATAATGATGAGTCACCCAACCACGTGTGTTAAGGAACCACCATCTTTATATGCTAAAATACATGTGACCGCTCGAACAGGTTTAGATAACAGTAACTGCATTGGCCATCAAATGGAGGGATCCATTCATAACTAAGCTTTGTCTGCGTTCTACGTTTGCTGGAATCCATTTATACACATTGAATCCTCGATTTACCAAATCCCAATTTCTAGGTAATTATACAAGGAAGCTGTTGAATATTTTGAAACTGATTTGACTGGAGCTGTTGCTGCCTGAAGCAGCAACCGCTCCCTGTCAAATTAGTTTCAGAATATTCATCAGAATGTTTATTAAATTGTAATTGCATCAACCGCATACGATTTGTACACTTCATGACAGAATTTTAGAATTTCCTTGTGGAACTATGTCATTTAGATTATTAGGCTAGCTAACTAGTGACATAATTGATTAAACAGCAGATACTTAAGTGACAGGACAGATCCCTCTATTGTACTGGGAATGATCTATCAATCATGTTTGGCAATCATTTTCTTGCAGACTTGCCTCATTTTGAGGAACATTACGTGAATGTGAAGCGGCATCACGAGTCACTGCATCAACAGGTAAGCCATCAGGAGCGGACCTTACATCAACATGCACAACAGATCATCGCAAGCCAGCTCGGCCAATATACCGTCAGAG
>JAVVLW010002453.1:0-80000 GCA_034401795.1 Chaetoderma sp. LZ-2023a | reverse complement strand
AAGCCCTACATGGACAACTCGGGGCTACAAGAGTTCAGGAGAGTTATTTTATGAATCCTGATGGAGGAGCCAATGATGAGATGTTGCCATCAAGATCTGTGCTGTTTACCTGTCTCAGGTGTGTGTTTCTAGATGACATCAGTTGAGCCCATTTAACCATTTAATTGTCAATATCTTCACGAAAAATTTATTCTTTTGTTTCAGAAAATGTTATTAACACTCATATCAGCCAGATATAGCTTCTGCAGTGATCTTGCATTTGCAGACCAAGAGAAGACTAATTTTGTAATTTTTGATAACCGAACCAGTCATTCCAGTGGTAAATTTTCAAAAATAGTCTTCTTGGTCTGCAAATGGACATTTTCTATGAGGAAATTGAAATTTTCTTGAATAAATTCGAGGGTTAAAGGCAGCACATAGAAGAATAGTGTGTCATCAGTGAAATGCCATTCATTGGTACTTTGCTCTTCTGGTTTTTTTATCTTGGCCTGCAAATGATTGCTTCCCTAGCCAAGCCAGCTATTTAGTTGTAATCTTTGAGAAGTAATTTCTTGGTCTGTCAATAATGGTGTTTCTTAAGACAGCCTGGAAATGTGTTGTTCTTTTTTTGTTAGTCTGACTAATCGCTACCCTAATGTAGGAGACATGTTTTAAGACTAGCTTGTCAGAAAGTTGGTTTTCCTTACATATTTATAAAAAATGGCAGAATTTGTTTTATAAATCTGTTGCCTCGTGTAGCATCAAAGAAATATAGGAATGCTCATTGTTTCTCTCAGTAGATCCATCCATCCACCTACCCACCCACCCACCCATCCATCCATCCATCCATCCCATCAACCCACCCACCCACACATCCATCCATACATCCATCCATCCCATCAACCCACCCACCCACCCACCCATTCATCCATATGCGCACACATTCATCTGTCTATGCATACATTCATCTTGCTTTATCTAATGCTAAGTCTTGATTGTTGCTCAACAGGAAGCAGTTGCAGGAACTGGATGACATCACTGTTAAGCTGAAATCACGGCTTGAAAGTTCATCAGAGATACATAATGCAGACTCTCAGCATCAAAAGGAGCAGTATAATGATGGCATCATATCTATGACACAACCATATGTCTCTAATGTCGCCGTGCAGGATAGTGTGAACAGTAATCTTAACAACAACAATATCATTACTGGTCAACAGCAGCGAGTGAGCTCTAATGAATATGTGGATGACATTAACAGGATAGCATCATATTCTAGTGATAGCAGCAGTGTTAAGCATCTACCAACACAAATCTTCATGGCTTCAGGCGGTAGGCAGGAACACAATACACATCACCGGCCTCAGTTTCTACGGGGACGCAAGAAAGAAACTCATGACAAGGGCTTGTCAGAGAATGGCTATCAGAGTGATGATGAAGATGAGGGCGTTTTAGATGACAAATGTGATGACGATGATGGAAACCATCAACATTTGATGTCACAGCAGACATATATGTCTTCAGGTATTGTCAGTAACAGAAACAATAACAACAACGGTAATCAATTGTTGAGCGTTCAGCATGATGATACAGAACATTTGCTTTCTGAGGCCAGGCCACAGGAATTTCATGGCATGGTAAAAAATCTAGAAACAGATTTCGATGGGATTCTGAATTTATCACAATCTTTCTCCGAGTCTTTAGAGTTCACTAACAAAAATGTTGTAGGTAATGTGGATTTTTTGACAGACAGTGAGGATGAAATGTCGGGGTCTGATGTTGACTTAGTTGTACCTAGAGCGCTGAATAGCATTTCTGGCAAGGACGTTGATCGTGCAGAGCGGATTAAACTACCACAACCTCGAGAATTTCATCATGTAACGATTGCTGACGATGCTGGTGATTTGCGAGACACAGCTTATTCTCTTCCTCAGAAGATTGCTGGTAGTTACAGTTATTCTGAAGAAAAATCTATTTGTGACAATGACTCTGATGTAGAGAATACTGATGCATGGTTACCCGATATTGGATCAGAAATTGATGCTTTTCGACTGCGAGCTTGTGAATGGGAGACAGGAAAGGAAGACATTTCACAAGTTAAACCTGAAAGAGGAGCAGGTTGTTGTGATGATAATATCTCAACCAATAAAATACTTGCAGTATCTACTGATGTACATATTGTTAACAGAGGCAGACATACATTACAGTCTAATACAGAACAGGAGGAAGATGACTATAATAGTGACCATGAAAATAAAAATGAAGAAAATAAAATTAGGGCATATATGAGAAATTCTGATATTGCTATCAATTTAGAAAACACCTCTGATTGGTCTGAGCCTGAGTTGCCAGATAATACAGCTGTAGAGAATTTTAGCAGTAGTGATGATAGCAGTGAAAACGACGACCATTCTCAGAGGGCAAAACAAAGTCATTCTAAAATTAATGAAGTAACAAATTCTGATAATGATAATGTAAAGATGTTTTACCAAGACAACAGCAACGCTAGTGAAGCACATGTTAGAGATCCTGTTAGTGAAATTAGGAAGACAGACACATTTCTTAGGCAAGATGCTAATAACATAGCGGAAGTGGCTAATGAAATTGAAGAAAATAGTGAAACATTTGACAATAGAAGTGACGGAATGAAAACCAACATTGATTCAATTAGTGTTAATCATGACACTGTAGATGCAGGTGCTGATCATCCTTCTCATAAAACTGATCAGACGGTATCAGAGGAAGTGGAAATGCCGTGCATAATAACATGTGATAGATCTAATCATGCGAGTTTAAACAGTGGATACATGAGCAAAGACTCATATACACAAAACTCTGATAAAATAACAAGTGATAGTGGAGCTGTATCTGTTACCAGCCCTGTTCTACAAAATATAGCCACCAATAATCAGGACAAGCCAAATTCCAAAGCCAGGACAAAATCAGAGAAGTTCCAAGAGCCGGCATATCCAAACTGGAAAGTTCCTGATTTCTTTTGGTCCAGGGATCAGCTTGAACAGTCTCTGAAGTCTCTGCAAACTGGAACCACTGAGGGAGGACAGGTAAGAAGTGGCTCATCTTATCATATAGAGAATGTGCTAGAACTGTTTAACCCTTCAGTCATCAAAATGGCTCAAATTACTCTTTGTTGTTTTCTGGAGACATTACCATTTACAGGCAACAAAAAAGAGTTTAATGAAATTTTAGCACAGAAATGACTGGCGAGATAAACGAGTCAGTCATTTCAGTTGTAAATTTTCAAAGTTTTCTCTTGACCTTGATGCCATATGATGATAAAAAATCTAATTTTTTGGACAAATATTGCCCATTAAAGAGTTAATATTAGCAATATTTCACTAACATAATATGAAAGCAGTATTTTGATTGGTTAATAGGACAATGAGTGAATAGTGGAATCCATTTCTAGCTATCCCCTGCCCATTTCTAAGAGCCTCAGCCATTGTTTACGTGTGTTGGAATCGATTTGAAACTTTGAAAGCTGAATTCCGAGAATCTAAATTTCAAGGTAGCTATATAGGTAAGCTGTTGAATCTTTTGAAACTGATTTGTCTGGGACTACTGCTGCTGTCTGTGGCAGCAACATCTGCTAGTCAGATTAGTTTCAAACCATTCAACAAAATGCTTATTAAATTGTAGTTCATGAAAGACATACAATTCTAACACTAGTGACAGATTTTTCGTTGTCTCGCGTATAATAACATCACAGATAAAAAAGTATTTTATTTTCGCAAGTCACCTCCAAACATGTTTTGCGAAACAGAAACGGGCTTCAACAAAATATACTGTCTGAAAGGAGAGGCTTTTTTCCACTGCAAATTTTGTAGCGTTCCGAGTTCCTCTCTTTCCGAATGGGCCCCAGGTACACAAAATTGTCATTTTCTTTATGACAACACTTCGTTATCTGATAAATTGAATATCAAACTTCTTTCCAGTTAATAGTAATTTTCAGTTGCTATCCAAATTATCAACCTATCTTAGTAAATATCATTTTGAACTTTCTAAAGCTTATTAGTCATGCACAAAGTGTTCTGAGCCTTGTAGCAGCGCTGTCTGTCCATGCATACATGCCTGCATGTCTGCAGCGATGACTTGGGTGGAAGGCTGCTCGTTGGGTTCCGAAGAACTATTTATTTTGGTGTCAAATGGCCACGTCAAAGTCACCTAACATGGCAGGCGGCTCAGACTCAAAATGATACATGTATTTACTAAACATTATTAATGATTTTTTGGCATTCGTTTGAGAGACATGTTTCTGCCATGGAGAAGTATAGTGCTATATTAAGGGTTGGCACAATCTTACCACTGTACACAAATAACTATTTACTATATAATCAATAGCCTGTTTGAAGCAATATTGAAGCAAATTTGAGGTGGAGCCATTGTTACCAATAACCGCAACATCTCCCATATTAATGGAGTAATCCAGTTTTATCTATACCCTGCCCATCTTTAGCTAAGCTCCACTCACGCTTTGCCCATTTGGAATAGTTCGATCGATGAATTCCCTGACTATCAATTTCCAGAAAACTATACAGCTAAGCTGTTGAATATTTTGGAACTAATTTGACTGGGTGTTGTTGATACCTATGGCAGCAACAGCGCCCAGTCCAATTAATTTCAAAATATTCAACGGCATGTTTATTAAATAGTAAAGACATGAAATTCGTACAACAATGCTTAGTCCATCATGAATTAAGCGCTCGTGCTGAACTTCGCTACGTCATTCATGACGTAATTGATTATGATGTCAGACTACACATTACCTAGTTGATTATAACATCATATGATTGATGGATGAAAGGGAAATTTGGAATCCTCAATTACTTTCATCACATTCGACAACTTACGTGTACGACTATCGCGATACTGTGAGGTATTAATTCGACTGGAAGCTACATGTATTGTTACCTAAGACAATGATAACTTTCAGTCAAATTAGTTTCAAAATTATTCAAAACTACATATGAGTGTGGATTTAATGGATGAAGCGGACTAAATCTACCATTGATCATATTATATGATGCATCAATTTCATGCCAACTTTACATGGTAGTGTGCTGAATATAATATAAGCTGTTGCTAATTTAGACAGCAACAGCTTTCAATAAAATTACTTTCATCAATGGAATGAATACATTATAAAGCCTTTGTGTTGTTGTATTGTGAAATTTGCATTTAATATTGTGTTCTAGTAACAGGTATTCATTTTGATAACATTATAGATGTGTGCTGTTGCTGTTTATGATTGCAACAACTTTCAGAAAGACTTGTTGCAAAATGGACTCCCACAAATGCACAAAATATTGATAAGCTGATAGTAGGATACAGATTAACCAAAATCTCATTCTACTTCGAATAATACTTACCAGATGTACTATTATGATAATGTCTATTATCTAGTCTAGCTCAAAATAAACAATTAAAACTCCGCACTCTCCTAGTCCTGCCCCTACTGTGTCCGGGAATACCATAGCCGCAGGTACCGAGTCAATTCCCAATCACAGTCAGATTCGTCTATTTTGCGCTTTTGTCAAGTCGCAATTTGTAGTGTGCTCAAATTTGTTAAATTTAAGAGGTTATCGGTTGTGAAAAAGGATTGTATCGGTGGCTTCATGGAGGAACTAGGAAAATCATCACAGGGGCAGGTTGTATCAATCTAGAATTTATACATTCGTGCCATAATGACTGTTTGAAATTTCCTTAAATTGGCACATTGTTTTAGAATGATAGCCATTGTTGGAGTCGCTTCTGTACCCGTTAACTTTTAGTTTAATTCGGGTACTCGGTTAATTTTCTCTTGCGACTCGGTTCCTCTAAGATGGATGCACCCTTAGCCAAGATGGCGGCACCCATGAATTATGTCGTTCTTGGCTTGGTGTGTCCGGGCACTCTGTTTGTCGCCGATTTTAGCTCTCCCTTCATTGTCGAGGGTGTTTGTAGCGATCGGCGCTGTATTCTTGGTTATTTAACGCTAGTTAAAGGCTGAGTTGTGTTTTTAAAGAATTTTCACTCAAAAAAGTTTCAAATAAGATCCTGCCTAAGACTTGGTTATCATTAATTTAAGAGAAAGTTAATGTGTTTAAGAAATCCTAACTATCAAGTCGGTTGTGCGTATTGCTCGTCATCAAGTGTCATGCGCAGCGTTTTAATTTTTCTTTGTGTTCGCAGAAACCTAAGAATCCGGACACGTTGTGCCAGAAATGCAACAGGTTCATGAAGCGGAAGTATTTGGGACATCACTGTGTGGCGTGCGCTCAGTGCAAGGTCGGGAGCCCTTGTGATGTGTGTGTGAAGTGGTCGTCGGCAATGGTGGCAGAGTTCGACAGGGATCGACGTGCAAGGCTGGAGAGGATCGCGAAGGACAAGGCAGCAGGCGTCTCTTATGGGACTTGAAGGTCGTCTGAATGAACGAATGGAATTCAGCGCTGGGCGTATGGGCGGCCCAGTTCAAGGCGATGTTTGACTCATTGCAGTCCACGGTCCCGGTGAGGCAAGCTGGTGCAGGACAACCATTAGGTGGTCCGGCTAGTTCTGCTGAGGGTCATGCACCTGCCCCTTCTCTGTCCTTGGCTCAAGAGCCGACGATAGAGGAGGAAGATCTGCTGCTAATGGAAGATTCCGGCATGCCGGATCTTTCGATGACGGCAAGACCTAGTACGTCCCAGGGGTCGCCATCGGGACTTGTACGGGTTTGCCAGGCGGATGGTGATGTCGACGTTCCGTCGGGTATTTTCCATCCGCTATTTGTGCAACCGGAGATGCCGGCGGAGCCGTGTTTTGCGGTTCCTGCTGGTATCCCGGCGGCGTTAGGTGCGGCTCCTATCGGAGTGACGGTACCAGCCGTAGTTAAGGCGGTCGTAGTCCCGGATCCCGTGCTGGAGCCGATGGACTGCGGGGAATCCGGGTCTGGCGATTCGCTAGACACCGGTGCCACTGGTAGTCGCGTTATGGATGCGCTCTGTCCTGGCAGAGACGTGTATCATAGCGCTCAGCGTGGATCGTCGGTGGCCCTCTCATCTAAGGGAGAGAGGGAGGATGAAAACGGGAGTTCATTGATGGACGAGTCCGTTTTCTGCACCGAAGCTGAATGGGTGCAGGTCCTTGGATGGATGACCAATCGTCTCGGGTTGGCATCTGATCTAGGATCTCAGCGCGATCCGGCGATGGAATGGATGTCAGAGCGTGCGGATAGCGCTCTGTCAAGTGGCTCTTCTGCCATGCCGACACTCCCGTTGGACACGCAGACTTCTGACATGTTGGAAGTTGCGGCATACCGTCTGGTTCAGCCAGACTATGCACTGCATAAAGCCCCGAAGGGGATAAGGAGTAGGGTCCGTTTTCCGGAGCAGGCTTATCATCAGTACGCCCGGGTTCCACGGCTTTCCGTTGCGGAACGAGAGGCACTGAATAGGCTGTTGGCTGGGAAGGCTAAGGGGCGGTCACGTCCTTTGGTTTCTCAGACCAACAAAGACCCGTTCAATGAGCTCACGCTCATTGAGGATGCGGCTAGGGCAGCCATGGCTGCGCTGTCGCACGGGTGTACCGTCCTGCAGGGTATGCTGGACTGCACGGCGGAAGGCGGACAGGTGCCAGAGGCTGCTCCCGGAGTTGTTCGGGACACCATGCGCCTGTCTCAGGATTGCCTGGCCAGGGTAATCACTAGAACGTTGGCAGAGCGACGGAGAATGGTTCTCGATTGTGTAGAACCAGGACCGGAGATGAGGGCTGCATTATCTTCTGCGCCTTTCATAGGTCCAGGCTTGTTCGGCGGCTCGGCACGACAAGCGCTCTCCAAGGTTGTGTCAATGGTGGCGGAGCAAGAAGTGGTCGGCAAGTCGTGGAAGTCGACTAAGAGGACTCAGCCGCAACAGTCCTACCGTCAGCATAGACAGGAGCAGCAGAGGCAGCGTCCTAGATCGCCCTTCCGTCCTTCTGGCCGTGATGCCCATAGGTCATCCGGATCACAAGGACCTGGCCGTTCATCCTCATACAAGTCCTCTAGTAAGAGGCCGTATGAGGAAGACAGATAGGGTGGCGGTTCGGGCCAAGGCGGCTACCGTAGGGATAGCCGTGGCGGCGGTTCCGGACCGTCGTACCACAAGAAGCCGCGGGGCGGCCGTGGGGCTCGTTCCTGACGGGTTTCCGGCGGAACCTGTTCCGGTGGCTTTGGAGACAAATGGAGTCGAGAATCTTCACCCAAGCGATTTAGCGTCTTATCGGCTAATCTTGACCGACAACTGTGTGCAGATTCCTTCCGTCGGAGGCAGACTTCAGCTATTCCTAAACCAATGGGAACAGGTCGTGCGCGACTGTTTAGTTTGTCAGTGGATAAGAAATGGCTACGATCCGGATTGGCTCATCCATCAATCGTTAGTTCCGTTAACCTCCACTCCAATATGGACTCCTATTCCAAGGGAAGTAGACTGTCTAGACGCTATTCGATCAGAAATAGAATCTCTTCATCAGAAGAAGGCGATTCATCTAGTCAGCGATCAGTCTTCACTGGGCTTCTATTCGATCATGTTCCTTGTTCCGAAGCGTACCGGAGGGTGGAGACCAATTCTCAATCTCAAACTGTTGAACAAATTTATTCTTTCTCCCAGATTTCAGATGGAGACGGTGGCAGCGGTAATGACAGGGCTGAGGGCGGTGTCGATAGATCTGAAGGATGCATATTTTCATATTCCAATGTCAATTCCTTTTCAGAAGTACCTTCGATTTGCATTCCAAGACAATATTTGGGAATTCAATGCGCTTCCCTTCGGCCTGACCACAGCTCCGAGGGTCTTCACCAAGGTGGTTCTCGCCATGACTTCTTTACTTCGCAGGAGAAACATAGCTGTTCACACTTACATAGACGACTGGCTGCTAAAGGCGGGGAATCAAGTCACTCTGCGCAGCAATCTACAGGTAGTCCTAGACTTATTAAAGAATCTAGGGTGGATTGTGAATCTAGAGAAATCAGAACTGACTCCATCCCAGGAGTTTGTTTATCTGGGAATCTTTTTCAATCTCAGGGACGGCGTAGCTTTTCCGGCGGGGAGCAGAGTCAAAAGCCTGATTGCAGTTTTGGAATCGGTTTCTCTAGGAGCCTATCTGACGGCGCGCCAATTTCTCAGAATACTGGGTTTACTAGTATCTCTGGAGAAGGTGGTTCCATATGCGGCACTCAGGCGCAGGCCGATTCAGATGTATCTAATGTCATTCTGGTCACAGAGAACAGATCCGTTATCTCTGAGAATACCAGTAAAAGAACCATTGATATTCCACCTTCAGTGGTGGTTGTCGGAACAGAATCTCCTGCGAGGTGTTCCTCTACAACCTCCTCAACCTCAGATGTCCTTCTTCACGGATGCATCGTTGACAGGTTGGGGAGCGGTATTGGACAATCAGTCAGTGTCAGGGGAATGGGATTGGACCAATGCGCAGAAACATATCAATGTGCTCGAGCTATTAGCGGTGGTATTGGCACTGCAGAAGTTCGAGAGTCTAATTCAAGACAAAATTGTCCTAGTAAGGACAGACAACTCAACAGTGGTGTCTTATTTGAACCGCCAGGGCGGGACGAGATCACCGGAGTTGTGTATGATGGTTTGGAACCTTCTGCTGTGGTGCCAAGAGAGGAATATTATTCTTCGGGCAGCACACATTCCAGGAATATTGAACATCCTAGCGGATGCTCTCAGTCGAAGGACGGTTTGTCGTCCGACGGAATGGCAGCTCAACCAAGCGGTAGCGGAGGTTCTATTCAAACAATGGGGCAAGCCAAATGTCGACCTGTTTGCGATGAATCAAAACGCAAAGATGGTCACTTACGTGTCACCGATCCCGGACCCGCTAGCTCTAGCAGTAGACGCACTGGCGATAAGTTGGGAAGGAATGTACGCGTATGTGTATCCTCCAACAATTCTCATCCCGAAAGTTCTGGCAAAGATAAGAGAGGGGATGTGCCAAGTACTACTGATCGCCCCTTATTGGCCAGG
The DNA here is from genome assembly GCA_034401795.1 of Chaetoderma sp. LZ-2023a. Taxonomy (NCBI): domain Eukaryota; kingdom Metazoa; phylum Mollusca; class Caudofoveata; order Chaetodermatida; family Chaetodermatidae; genus Chaetoderma; species Chaetoderma sp. LZ-2023a. The sequence continues at coordinate 70,017 of JAVVLW010002453.1, read as the reverse complement.
CCGATCATGGTTTACGGATCTGCTGGACCTTCTGGTCTGCAATCCAATCCCTCTTCCAGACACAAGAGATTTAATCTCTCAGAACAAGGGTCTGTACCTTCACGACAGACCAGAAATGTTCAAATTAACTGCATGGATGTTGTCAAGCAGCGTGCAATTGAGGGTGGCTTTTCTGAGCAAGCAGCGAAGTTTGTTGCTTCAGCCAGAAGAGTTTCAACCACAAAGACATATAATTATAGAATCAACAAATTTGCACAGTGGTGTGAGAGAAGAGATATTGATCCCTTTTCCGCATCTGTTCAACACGTAGCAGATTTTATCTGTCATTTATACGAAGTTGACAAACTTGTACCTTCAACCCTAGCAGCATATAAGTCTGCATTAACTTCAGTCATTCCCAGTCTCACGGTTGAAGGAGTGGAGAATGACACTTTGAATGAAGTTATCAAAGGAATGAGCAATTTGCGACCTAGACAGCCAATTCCTATCCCATCATGGAATCTATATCTTGTTCTACAGGTTTTAGGACAGGCTCCTTTTGAACCGATTAGATCTATTGATATTAAACTGTTAACTATTAAATCAGTTTTCTTGGTTGCAGCAGTGTCGGCGAGAAGGAGAAGCGAAATTCATGCGCTTTCTGCCGAACAAGACCGTTTTGTCGTCACGGGTGAAGGTTTAAGACTACTTCCACGTCTTTGTTTCCTGGCAAAGAATCAGTCACTTAAATATCCAGGTCAGCCGATCAATTTGCCAAGTTTAACTAGACATGACCCAAACTCTTCTGTTTGGTGTCCTGTCAGATGTCTTAAAATGTATAAGAAACGTACAAATGAGTGGAGAGACGACCCGAAATCTCTGTGGTTATGTCTCAAAGCTCCCCATTTACGTGCCTCGAAAGATACTATTTCTCGTTGGATAGTTGACGCTATTAAGATGTCACACAAAATCGCTACAGGAAAGCAAATTGATCATGCAAATGCCCATCAGGTCCGAGCACTAGCAGCATCATCGGCCCTTTATAAGGGTGTCTCATTAGAGGAGGTGATGTCTGTAGCACAATGGCATGCCGAGTCGTCATTCACTGATTTCTACCTTCGCGACATCTCCAGCTCACTTAATCCGGTAGCCGTCGCCAATCTGTCGAACCTAAACTAAGCCACGTCCGACCACTACTTCGCACACATCACTAAAGTCTTCCGCCTACACTGAACAAACGCTATGCACATGACTGAGTACGACCGTGGATTGGGCCGAGCTCCTGTGATGATCAAGAAAAGATCAAGCACTCAAAATGGTGAGTGTTTACATTAATTAAGTGACTATAAATATGTTTACTTACAGTCGAAATACCAGACTGCTTAGGTAAATAGTCTGGTACAAGAGTATTCTTATCCTATCAACCAGACATTAGACTCATTCCAATTTGAAAATCTAGTCGATATACTGATAGTTTTTTCAAAATTAGAAGTTGTAGTAGCTTCTTTACACTCTACTGGACTGCCCTAGCTGAGGCTTGGGGCTGACACGGGTCTGGTGGGTGTTGCATCCCCATTGACAGCCCTCTGAATTTTGTGCGGACAAAAGAGGGGGGGGGGGGAGCGCGGTCTAGACCATGGAAGTTTAGCACTCTATGAGTCAGATAGCAGAACCCAAGCGTATGCCAGGGTTTTAGTCTTCACAACCTTCCCTGTTGGATGGTAGTTGAGTGCTGGTTCGAGCCTCACCTCCTCCCACCGGCATTTTCGGCTGTCGAAATCCGGAGTTTATCATAATAGTACCTCTGGTAAGTATTATTCGAAGTAGAATAAAAAAAGCATCCGCTTTTGTTTCTACGAGAATTCTTAATACTTACCAGATGTACTATGGCCCTGCCTCAGCCGCCCCGCTGAGGTGAGGCTGAGCTGCTTTCGCAGTTTGCCAAGGCGAACATAAGACGAATCTGACTGTGATTGGGAATTGACTCGGTACCTGCGGCTATGGTATTCCCGGACACAGTAGGGGCAGGACTAGGAGAGTGCGGAGTTTTAATTGTTTATTTTGAGCTAGACTAGATAATAGACATTATCATAATAGTACATCTGGTAAGTATTAAGAATTCTCGTAGAAACAAAAGCGGATGCTTTTTTGATTCAACCTTTGAACCCTCGAATTTGTTCAAGAAAATTTCTGTTTTCTCATAGAAAATATCTATTTGCAGACGAAGAGATTATTTTTGAAAATTTACCAGTGGAATGAGGTGTGAATGTCTTGTTTATCCAGCCAGTCATTCCAGTGGTAAGTTTTCAGAAATAGTCTTCTCTTGGTCAGCCAATGGACATTTCTCAAGACCACTGCAGAATCCATTTTTGGCTGATATGAGTGTTAGAGGGTTAAATAGTACTCACTTCTCAGTCATTTAGTTTTCATGAATATTCATATATTCGCAGTCTCTCACACGAGTCCAGGCTAAAGCCCAGACAGCTAAGGAACTAATGCATAGACTGGCATCATCTGGCAATCATGCTTCCTCAACAGCGGTGCTCAAACAAAAGCCTTTGCCAACAGACGAGGAAAGACAACGTATTGCTCGAATATTTAAAACTAAGTTCTCCTAAAGTCTATGAATGCTTTTTCTTGTCTCACTGCAGCTATAACTTTAGATAAAGCATTGTGATTATACTAATTATCTGATTGTCATATGTTGTTATTTGCCATCATTTAACACATTGAAACGAACATACCATACAAAATATAATAAACTGTGCAAGAGCTATTCTCTTGAATGTTTTGAAGCTAATTTGATTGGAACCTTTTGCTGTCTAGAGCAGCAACAAGTTTCTGTCAAATTAGCTTAAAAATATTTAACATGTTACCTGTATAGTTACCTTGAAATTGGGAATCTGTGACCAAGGATCAAAGGGTTAATTTTTATATTGATCTCAAAAACATGCCAAAGAATGTGAGTAAGTGGCCGTATCATGTCCATCTATAGTGGCTACTGTGAACACCTGACAGAAATGATCTCAATAATACGCTCTATCAGTGCACCAGACAGGTTATGTTACTAGTGATTAGTACTACCAATTTATGTGGAGTATCTAAATGAGCTTCAGTTGTATTCTTGTCATCAAAGATCTGATGCAGGTATACAAATTCTGAACGTCCATTACACTTTGTACGCATAGTAAATAGAGGATTCCAGTTTCTCAGCCAATCATATGATGTCGTAATCAACTACGTGAAGTGTAGGCTGTCATCATAATCAATTATGTCATGAATGATGTAGCAGCTAAGTTCATCACGCATTGCTTAATTGATGATGGAATAAGAGTTGTTGTACGAATTGTATGTGTTTACTATTTAAAGGTGCATATTCACAGCAAAATGCTTGGAAATAAAATTGTCAAAATTGTATACTTTTAGAGGCTTAAATTGTGGGCCTAGATGTAAGGAAACTGAAGAAATCTTAACATTTGATGGTTTCATTACGTATGAATAAATATAATTTTTTAAGTTGTGAAATTGAATTAGAGACACGAGTCCCTAATTCAACTTCGCAATTAAAAAAATTCTAATTATGTGTAGGGATAGAAATCATGATATGTTAAGATTTATTTCTTTTCATTATGGCCAAGCACACAATTTAAGCCTCTAAAAGTACACAATTTACACAATTTTATTTTCATGCATTTTGCTGTGAATATGCACCTTTAATAAACATGCTGTTGAATATTTTGAAACTAATTTGACTGGGCGCTTGTTGCTGCCTATGGCAGCAACAACACCCAGTCAAATTAGTTTTAAAATATTCAACAGGTTACCTTTATAGTATCTTAACGCAGTAATGGTCAAGAGGACCAAATGTGGCCTTAGAGGTACTTCTGAAGTCCAAGAGACGACTATTCTTGAAACTTTACCACTGTAATGATTGGCTCAATAACTGAGCCAGTCATTCCAGTGGTCAGTTTTCAAAAGTAGAAATCATTTGATATTTACTAAGCAAAACTTGCCATTTTTAAATGAAAATCTGACCGATAAAGGGTTAAGCAGTAACATCTTCCTGTCAAATTGTTAATACGATGTTCGACAAAATAACTTGTTGCATCATAAAGAATTTCGTTGTCCAAGGCGTTGATTATCCCTGTGTTACTTCCATGCATTTCCATGTGTTAGTGTACTACCGGGTATATACTATAATTGTACCTCAAGTCATTCCGTCCAACTGTGTTATTTGTTTTCTTATATGATGTCACACTACAGAGAAGTGCTCTGTTTTATATGGATAGATCTGGTAGTTTAGGGTTATATGTGCATGCATTTACTGGCCGGCACAGCATGAGGGTGTCCTGTATTATTATAGTGTTAAATAAATGTTTTCTCTTAGAAAATATCGAGAAGAGAAGACTATTTTTGAAAATTTACCACTGGAATGACTGGCTCGGTTATCGAGCCAGTCGTTCCAGTGATAAATTTTCAAAAATTATCTTCTCTTGGTCTGCAAATTGACATTCCCCCAAATGATTGAAGAAGGCATTTTTGGCTGGCTTTAGTGTTAAAGGGTTAAGAAAAGCATGTTTTGTCACGGTGCCCGGTGTGTGTATATATTGATATTAATATTTATTGAGATCATTCTTATTCTCATTTGTATCCCATAGGATAATGTTGTTAGCCCACCTGGCCTGAAAGGCAGTGAGCTTATGCCATGGAGACTGTCCATCAGTCTGTCGTCTGTTGTCAGTCTGTTGTCTGGGCGTCAACTTTTTCTTTAAAATACTACGCCTTATTAACTGCTTTACTGATTTTAATTAAACTTAGTTGGAAGGATCCTAGGGTGGTACACCTCAGAGCTTATGTTCAGAATCTTGATTGGTCATTTTTTTTGGGTCAAAATGTTAGATTTTATGAAAGATTTATCGGAAATTGTCAAAGTGCTTCTCCTCCTTAGCTGCTTGCCAGATTTCAACCAGATTTGGCTAGAGGGACCTTATTCTGGTTGGCTGCAGAAAAACTATTCAGAATTTTTTGGGCCGAAAATCTTAAATTTTATGAAAAAGTTAATGGAAACTGTCAAAACTCTACTCATTAAACGCGTGTCGGTTTTCAACCTAATTTGGCTGGGAAGACCCTAGGGTGGTGGTTTCTGAATTTATATACAGAATTCTGATTGGTCAATTCTTAGATTTTATGAAAGATTTGCTGGAAATTGTCAAAGTGCGAAAATTTCCATCATGTATATTTAAATGCAAGTGGTACAAATGCTAATAGTCCAGGTAAGTGTCACAGGCCCTTGGGCCTCTTGCTTATTATGCACACATGCACACACGCACGCACGCATGCACATACCTTTAAGCAAATCAATTTTCTAAATAAATACCAGTTATATATTATATATTGTATTAAGTGGAGCTGAGAAATGAATCTTGGTGAGTAAGTAATATAATGCTTACACGGGCAAGTTTAGGTACTTACCTGGGTAGCTGCTCTAAAGTATGTACTTAAGCAACCTTGTACTATTGTGGGATAACCATTTAATAGTCAGGATTGGTCAAGAAAATTACATTTTGTTCTTAATGAATGACCATTTGCAGGCCCAGAAACGACTATTTGTGAAATTGCTGGGATTGACTGGCCTGGTCATCGAGCCAGTCATTCTAGTGGTAAATGTGAAAAAATAATCTTGGCCTGTAAATGGACATTTATGAAGATAACATCAGAAGCAGTTTTTGGCTGCCTTGACCATGAAAAAGTTAACTAGGGTATGTGCTTGAGCATGTTGGGTATGCACCCTGAGTGATGCTTTGCCGCTACTTTAGTAACTCAGTACCTGACTAGTAGTCACCTAAACTCACTAATTATGTAAATTACTTGTTGTTTTACATATACAGCACTTATGTCTGTAATTCTAGATCTATGCTATTACATGCAAGATCTTTAAATTGTCTCAAAGAGAACTTATACTAATTGAATATTATTTTACTTATTTATTTACTCAAAATAAAATTAATATATAGAGATAAGTCAGTTTTCTGTTCAACTTTTCATTTATAGAGCAATTCTAAATGGAGCAATAATTTCATATTGAAACAATAGAGTGTGATGTATGTAAGCAAGAGACACAATTTTCATATCTATACTTTGTCATCAAAGAAAGGTATTTGATATTTGAACGTGAAATTTCAATATATTCCAAAGTTTATCGAAGCCGCCATTGCATGGCATTTCACCCAATATCCAAGACGTCATTCTGGCTTGGGTGTAAAACCAAATTAGTAAATTATATTCTCGTCATAGCGATAAAACCATCTAGGGCAGTGTACTTTACGGCCATAATATGATTGCATGTCAATTTCATTTATGTCTTAAGTTGAAATCCCAATAATCTCAGAACGTGAAAATCCTATGCGAGTCTGTTGGAAAACTGAATATTTTGAGACTACGCTTGATGAAAACTGTTCTGAGCAGCAACAACGTTTTGCACATTTAATTTCAAAATATTTAACAGATTAATTTTTATATCGCAGCGAATATGGATTAAGAAATGGCTATGATCTCTAGTCAAACCAGTCTATTACTGATGGCATGTGAAATTGAGATAAACCCTTTGGCAGCAACCTGTGGTGTGGGTGAGTTGAGTGGTGGGGTGTGTGTGTGGGGGTGGGGAAGAGTTGGGGTGGGGTTTGTATGCGGACGCCTCGTCATTGTCGGTGCATGAGCCATGTATTCGGGTATTGGGGGGGTTTGGGTGGCGGATGGGTGGGTGCAGTAGTGATTCTGGGAGCGACGAGCGTACGAGGGTGGCTTGGGCCCGTCGCACTACACTCTTCGTTATGAAGTGTGGTAGTAGCAGCTTAGAAATATATTCCAGTGCCAATGTCTGCCCATATAGCCATCCAGGATGGCATCAACCTGTGATTGGACTGCCTAATGCGCTCATTGGCCAAGTCAAAGGGTGAGATGTAAGTTGGCCTACGACCATCTGAATCCATTCCAGGATCTTACCAATAGGCTGCTTAAGGTGCTCGCTAATCGTAGCTCTTAGGCTCTTTGAATGTGAGGGATGCTACCGGCTCCAAGAGATAGTGGAACTAGAGGGCACTACGCGAAACTTAATGTTTTGGATAGAGAGTGTAATCATGTTTCTAAAGCCCCCTGTCACCAAGAACTACAAGCACCCAAAAGTTACTCATGCAAGGGGTGGTGCTTGTGGTGTGCCACTGTTGGCACCAATGTCCTGATAGAAAGAAGCGGGTCCACAGGCTCCAGAAGACCATGTAAAACCACAGGATGCTTCGAGGTGAGGGGGGATGGTTATGGTGGGAGGGCGTGGCATCCATGAGAACCATGGTGCTTCCAGAGACAGTGCCATTCTTGGATTCTTGTTTAACGGTTTTGCCCCTCGATGGGCCAGTGGGCGGTCACCTCGCTTGCCAAATCCAAGTGGCGTAAAATCACAGCAGACAGTGTGGTCTTGCAATGGCTTTCAGCTGTGTATCATCCAGACTGGATATGCAATCAGTCATCATCTCTTCTGTTTCTGGTCTGAACTCTCGTTCCAAGGGAGTTCAATCAGTGATTGACTATCCAAGAGGAGATAAACTTACTCCTGGAGAAAATTGCAATTCAACTCACAGCACTCGGTTGTCCATAATTCTATTCAACCATGTTCCTGGTTTCCAAAAGCCCTATTCTGAACCGCAAGCTGCTAAGCAATTTCATATAAGCACCCAGTTTTAAATGGAAATGCTAAGAACGGTGCTGGCAACGTTGCAGAAGGGAATGTGGACAGCATCCATAGATCTAAAAGATGCTTACCTCCATATCCCAATTTCCAGAAGCCTTCAACAGTGACAGATTTGGATTCAACAACTCCTTGAGTCTTCACCAGGTTGGTTCTCCCTGTGACAACACACCTCCACAAGAACAACATAGCGGTCTGTGCATATATGGATGACTGGATATTAAAGACACATGATCGACAGCGTCAATCAACAAATCTTGTTATAGTATTGAAACTATTGACAGATCTGGCTTGGATAGTAAATTATCAGAAATACGATCTGATCATATCCCAGAAATTTATTTATCTAGGAATGTGCATCGAATTGGAGATAGCCACATCGAAACATGAGTGGAAGGCTTGCTATCTCAAGTAAACATAGTCTACAACAACAGGTGTGTGTTGGCAAGGGACTACTCGAGATTACTTGGATTGATGGTGTATTGCAACCGGTAATTCCGTTCATGTCGCTACGGCGATGTCTGATTCAGTTGTTCTAAAAAATGTGTGTGATGGACACGCATTCACCACCTTCAATGGTGGCTGATCTGAGAGGATTTGTTTGCGTCAGTGATGCATCTCCCCACTCAACAAGTGATAATTCTGACCGATGCCATGCTGGAGGCGTGGGGAGCTTGCCTGCGTGAGAGCAAGATTTCTGGTGTTTGGAATCTGGAGGATTCTCAGGAACATATCAATGCCCTAGAATTGAGGGCAGTAATCTTAGCCGTGACCTATTTCATCGACAGTGCCCAGCGCAAGACTGTTTGAATAAGATCAGATTCGATGGTAGTGTAGTATATAAACCACCAAGTCGGGACTGGGCTGCCTAATCTGTGATTGATGACATGGAATCTATTGTACTTGTGCATACAGAAGAAGATATATCGCCGGGCAGCACATATTCCGGGCAGGTTGAATCTCCTGGTGGACTCATCAGCATTGCTAGAAAAAAAGTTTATGCCTTGATGGGAGCTGGCCTCCATTGGTCCCACTCAAAACCAAAATCTCGCTTAGTTGGTTTTCTAATGCCACAGAAATCCTGCAGCCGTACAATCTACCATCCTCATGTGCAATACTAGATCAACCACCCACTAAGGATCAGTGAAAAGCCATGGTATCAAAGGCTATACACACTTTGGGACAGTAAACTAAAGGATGATGCTCATATCAAGACATCACTAAAATAGCTGAAGATCAGTTACCTAAAGATAGGCAAAGTACATCCGATCTGGAACAGTGCTGCCTATGACTTACTCGGTTGTAAGAGCTTCAATCAAGTGCAAAATTTTGCCCGGCACCTACATTCCGCAAGCTAATAGAAGCAAATTAAATCGACGTGTGGTGACGGCAGACTGCCCCTTATGTAACTCCGGCATGGAGAATCGTATTAATTTCATCTCCATCTGGCCATCACCGGAAACCATTAGAGAGCCCTTCATCTCGGCTTTCTAGGAATTCCTTATTAATGTGAGGATGGAGTCTGATGAAATTACAAGATTAATAGCAGACACAGTGAGATTGACGCAGATACTGCTTGACTCTTCTGGGAATGTTTGATTGCTTGAAACCACAAAGTGAAAACCTGAGTAGAGGGCTATGCCCTTCACCGGGAGAGAACATCTTATCAAGGAATTTAACTAGTACCACTTGTCACTGTGATGTTGGCGATTGACCAGGCCATTCTCCTACAGATCACATTTAATAACTATGATTCATCTTCTCTTGGTTATGAAGACATCAGTTACTTGTACTTGTTACTTGACTCATGGGTGATTAGAACATTGCTATATTAAGCATAATAAAGACGGTGGCAGCATCAACAACAACAACAACAACAACACTTATTTCAGCCTAAATGCCGTCTCCCTATAGTGAAGTTTAAAGATTCAAACCTTTTTGTCCCCATTTTCTGTGTATGTGGTGGGGGGGGGGGTTTGTCGTTGTTGGGTGGGGTGGAAGGGGTGCGGGGTGGGGTGGACGCTGTGGGGATTACTTGCGAGACAGGGCTGATACCATTTCCCTATATTACGTCTGTGGCATGTTATTAGTTACCAGTGTTTAGCCGTGGGTACGGGCTGTTACCACAAGCGCAAACGTTGCATTTCCTGAGCGCAGCGACATCTGAGGGAGATATTTTATCATAACGTGACATTTAGAGAAGCAATTCTTGAATTAGACATCTCAACAGCGAAGTTAAACGCAGTTAAATCTGTCCATTACTGACACAGTATGGGCCATTATAGTGTACTCAGTAAAGACTAAAAGAGCTTAATGTTAATATCATCCAGTTCATGTGACGTTTCAGTGTCAGATGTGTTGTCATTAGCAGCTGTAGGACGTGGGTTTGCTGAAGCAGAGTTGTCCTCATTGTTTGTAAACATACTGTCACCGCAACTCAGCTGGTAGAGATTTTCTACAAGGATATGCATAATCTATTTCATATTGATACGTTGATTACTGTAATTGACACGCTCGTCACACTTAATGATGATATATTGTGGGCAGATCAATATTCTTGGGTTGTCATGAAATATGCAACAGGTTGATGGTAATTAATTCGCCGTTTTGATAGCTATGGTAAATTCACCACACTGTCGGGTATTAAATTCGTGTTGCACAGCCTTGCTGCAGCAACGGCAACCAGGAAAATTAGGTTCAAAATATGCAACAGCTTTCCTGTATAGATGTTTTGAAATTGAGATACCTGGTTGTCAAAAATGCCGAATTGGAGGCAAATTTGCCATTTTAGAGACAGGCATATTATCATTATGGATAGAGCTCTGCGCAGTAAAGCTAAAATACACTTTCGCGTGTTGGAGGGGTTGAGTGGGGGTGGAGGGGGTATACCGTGTGGTATTGCCCTCGCGTGAGTGAAATACCAGATCATCCATCCCTGATCTTAACCAATCAAATAACAGCATTTGGTCATGTGAAATTACTGAGGTGTAATAATTCCTCATATGCTGACCTACTGGATTCTAACTTGATAGGTAGACACCTTTTTGGCATAAACTACCGCCCATCTAAGAACTATGTCAGTCTGACATAGTTTCTGTAGAATATATGTCAAATGGAAATCTTCTCAATAGTAAATACGAGCAATCAGAGATTGCAGGCCTTCGCCCTCCCATTGTGTAACACTAAAGATTTTTCGGATTTTCCGGATCATAACCAAGCTTGTGGAATTCTAGTCAGGGTGGGGTAGATGGGTTGGTGGGGAGGGGGGGAGGCACCCTTTCTTGCGTTAAGATTTGTCCCAGATCGAACAAGTACTTTCCGCGATATCCATAGATCACGAATTTGATCCGATTCCGGGGTCAGATTTTTTTAATCTGCATGTGTGCGAGAGGGAGGGGCAGGCAGGCAGGAGGGATGGAGGGAGAGAGAGAGAGAGAGAGAGAGAGAGAGAGAGAGAGAGAGAGAGAGATTTCCTTTAGTTGGGTTATTATCTGTGAAATGGTTAAGTCAGGCACTTACCAGAATTATGGGCATAACATAAACAATATATATGAAGTGGATATATGATTATATGTAGTACCCTGGAAAAACATGTGCAAATACCTGTATTCATTGGCTGATGATATAGCATTGTTGTTTATATGCATAGCTGAATAAAATAATCGCTAGGCAGATAATATGACCTGAACGTTCATTGTAGAAAAATATGTGTTATTGTTTTCAATACATGTTAATTTTTGGTCTTTTAATCATAAACCCTGCCGTGCTTTAATCAGATTAGGCTTTAAATGGAGCGTTCTGGCTCGTGGACTATATAGTAGGGCAGATATGTGAAAAGATGTTCCATTCTGGCAGAAAACATGAAATTTGGCATATAGGTGGTCTAAGGTATCCTGATTATAATTAGATGCGGTGCCACGTGATTCTACCAAGGGAACCCATTCAAAATGGCGGATTCAAAATGGCTGCCTTCCCAGCGGAAAATTCGCATTACTCAAGCTCTAGACGGAGTAGAGAGATGGGATTAATGTCAAATTAGTGGTTTCATGGGTCAATCGTTATAATTCTACTCACTACAATACTCTAAATATGTAAATATCAATTCTTCCATAGCGACCACTTGTGTTTGATGTCAAAAGACGGTGGCTCTTTAAGATGTGTTATCTAAAAGATCCATCTCTTGAGAACAAAAGCAATATAGCATCTAGAAATAGTTTAAATTACTTGATTTCTTAATATCGAACCAAGTAATGGTCATCATAGACACATTCAATTATCCTATTAGAGTATGCAAGGCTATACATGATGCTGTTGATTGTTGAATCATGATTCACAGACGTCACACGCACTGTGCACCGCATGAGCACAACTGTGTACAAGGTAAGTTGGATTTATGGCATTTGCATCTGCCAGTGCAATTACTTTTGCAAGCACATTTCACGAGTTCCCGGCATGCCTTAGATGCGTCTGCAAGCAAACTCCATTGCGGTGACCAAGTGTCTCCATCACTGACCCAACCCCAGTCAGCTGGCGATGGCGTTTTTGTATTTGCGTGGAGAGATTGGCCCCAAAGATGACCTGCCTGGAATGCAGCACGTTTGGTGTGCTGCAGCAGAGCTGCACTGGTCGGAGGAATGTCACAGACTCCAAGACATAAGTGCACAGACACAAGCGCACAGACCTACGTGGACAGCTCCAAGCATACAGAAACTAGCACCCAGACACAAATGGCCAGACAAGCGCACACACACACACACACACACACACACACACACAAGCACACAGTGCACAAAGTGCCCCAAACCTAAGCACCTAGAGACAAGCGACTAGACGAGCACACAGACACATGTAAACAGGCACAAATGTGTAGACAAAAGAACACAGGCACATAGCCACAACGCACAGACACAAGCACACAGAGACAAGTGCACAGACACAAATACACAGACATACGTGCACAGACACAAGCGCACGGACACAAGCACCCAGACCCAAGCACACAGCCACAAGCGCACAGACACAAGTTCCCAGATACAAGTGCGCAGACACAAGCACACAGAAACAAGCGCACATACACTGGTACACAGACACAAGCACACAGACACAAGTGTGCAGACACAAGTACACAGACACAAACACAGCCACAAGTGCACAGAAACAAGCAGGCAGACACAAGCGCGCAGTCACAAGCGTCAGACACAGGTTTGCAAACACAAGCACACAGACACAAGCCCACAGACACATGCCCAGCGACACAAGTGTGCATGCACGAGTGACCAGACACAAGTGGCCAGACACAAGTGCTCAGATGCAAGTGCCTAGACACAAGCGCCAAAATGCCAATGCCCAGACACAAGTGCAGAGACCCAATCCCCCAGACCCAAGTGAACAGAAACATGTGCACGGACCCAAGCGCACATACACAATTAAAATATATATCAATATACGTTTAACATGCGACGGTAATTAAAACATTGCGTGTCATCGACGTATGCCAGTTAGAGAGACCTTCACTAGGCCTTCGCCAAGCTTGAGGTGGCCTTATGTAGGCATTAGCCAGGATTGTCGAGGCCTTACCTGGACCTTGGCTAGACTTACATAAGTCTTAGCTAGGCTTACCTAGACCATAACTAGGCCACATTTAGGCGATACCTAGGTCATATCTCTAGAATGAAGCTAGGTTTTAGCCAGGCATGAATATGCCTTACCTAAGCCATAGCCAAGCTTGACTAGGCCATACCTATGCCTGAGACAGGCTTGACAAGACTTTAACTAGGACTTAGCCAAGATTTGCTAGTCCTTACCGATGCCTTACCATGACTTAGTCAGACATTACCTAGGCCTTAACCAGGCTTTGCTAGGCTTTATGTAGGCCATAACTAAACCATGTCTGAGCTTGGATAGGCCTTATATAGGCCTTACCGAGGCCTTCCACAGACCATACCTAGGCCTTAGCCATACTTTGATTGAAATTAGCTAGACTTAGTTAGGCCGTACCTAGATATTATCTAAGACTTAACTGAGCTTGGATAGGCATTACATAAGCCTTAGTCTGGTTTCCCTGGTCCTTTTCTAGGATTATCTAGACAGTAGCTAGGCCCTGCATAGGCCTTCGCTAGGTTTTGCTAGACGTTAGCTAGGCCTTAGCCGGGTTTGAATAGGCCATATCTAAGCCTTAGCCCGGCTTTATTAGAACTTACCTATTCCTTAGCCATGCTTGGCTAGGCCTTCGCTCGGCTTTTACTCTGATTTGCTAGGCTAGGCTAGCATTACCTAGGCCTTACGTGGGCCTTAGCTAGGCTTACCTAGTCCTTGACTAGGCTTACCTAGGACATAGCTAGGACGTGGATACGCCTTATCTAGGCTTTGGCCAGACACGCTGAGGCATTAACCAGGCGTTAGTCAGGCTTTGATAGACATTAGCTGAGCATTACCTAACCATTGATTATGCCTTAGCGATGCCTTAGCCAGCCTTTGCTTGTTCTTGGCTAGGCCGTAGTCAGGCTTGGTTAGGCTTTACTTAGGCCATAGCTAAGCCATAGCTGAGCTTGCATAGGTTTTAGAAGGCCTTACCCGGGGTGTTACATAGACCATACCTAGGCCGTAACCAGGCTTTGTTTGCCATTAGGTAGGCCTTGGTCCGACTTGGCTAGGCCTTACCTAGGTATTATCTAAGCCTATGCTTTCCAAGCCATACATAGACCTTAGCTAGCTTTTCCGTAGAAAGGATGACCTAGGCCTTATCGACCCCTTGCATAGGCCTTACCTAGGCCTTAGTTAGTCTTTAGCCATGATTAGCTAGGTGATACCGATGCCTTACCAAAGCCTTAGCCAGGCTTGACTAGTTCTTACATAGGCCTTAGTCAAGCTTAACTTGGCCTTAACCACAACTTGACGAGGCATTAGCAAGACCTGATCATGCCTTACCTAGACCTTAGCCAGGCATCGCTCGGCTGTAGCCACGTCTTAAACAGCATTGAATAGGTTTTACATAGGCCTATCTTAGTCCTTCGCTAGGATTTGCTAGGCCTTACCGATGCCTCACTTTAGCCTTAGCCAGACGTGACTAGGCCTTATCTAGGTCTTAGCTCGGCTGTGCTAGGCCGTAGCTAAGTTTGAGTACGCCTTAGACAGGCCTTAATTATTCCTTAGTTGGGCTTTCCTAGGCCTTACCTATGACTAGCATAAGCATTAGTCAGGCTTGACTAGTCCTTACATAGGACTTAGTCCGGCTTGACTAGGCCTTTGCCAGCGTTGAATAGGCCTTAACTAGGCCTTAATTAGTCATTAGCAATGCTTTTCTAGGCTTTACCGATGACGTAAGCCTTAGCCAGACTTGACTAGGCGTTACATAGGCCTTAGCCAGGCTTTGATAGACATTAGATAAGCTTTACCTAGGCGTTATCTATACGTTAGCTAGACTTTAGTCAGGCTTGGCTAGGCTTTACTTATGTAGGAAGTCAGCCATAGCTGAGCTTGGATAGACCTTACATAGGCCTTGAATAGCCATTACCGTGGCCTAACATAGACCTTACGTCCGTCTTAACCAGGCTTTGCTTGCCCTTAGCTAGGAGTAGTATATCCAGAGTCAAAATGATACCACCTCAAAATGATACCACCTCAAACACATAAAGCTCAGCGTAGATAAATAAATGGGGCAAAAGTTATCTACGTCACGGCCCGTCCTGGTAGAAATGTTTTGAACAAAAAAGTTACCTACGTCGCGACCCGTCCCGGTAGAAATGCTTTCGAACAAAAAAGTTATCTACATCGCGGCCCTCTCTACGCAAGGCAGGCCTCTACCGTGGCCCCCACAGCTATCTCAAGCCCTGGGGCAGCCGATCGGCGATCCCACAGCTATCTACGTCACGCCGTGTTATCTACGTCGCTGTGCATTCCGGTAGATAACCTTTGCCCCAATTATTTATCTCGGCGCATTCCGGTAGAAATGTTTTCGAGCAAAAAAGTTATCTATGTTGCCGGGTAGACGCAGAATCTGATCTCATTCCCGTGGCTGCGAATGGTGTGAATTTCCATTTAAATATACCAGTGATATACCAGCTGATCGGCTTGGTCGGAACGTCCATTTAGAGACAAGCATACTCAGTGGTATACGAGCTGATCAAGCACACATAAAAGGTCTGAACGTCCATTTAGAGACAAGCATACCCAGTGGTATAGCTTGTGATCAAGCACGCATTACAGGGTCTGAACGTCCATTTAGAGACAAGCATACTCAGTGGTATAGCTTGTGATCAAGCACCCATTACAGGGTATGAGCGTCCATTTAGAGACAACCATACTCAGTGGTATAGCTTGTGATCAAGCACGCATTACAGGGTCTGAACGTCCATTTAGAGACAAGCATACTCAGTGGTATAGCTTGTGATCAAGCACGCATTACAGGGTCTGAACGTCCATTATAAGACAAGCATACTCAGTGGTATACGAGCTGATCAAGCACACATAAAAAGTCTGAACGTCCATTTAGAGACAATCATACTCAGTGGTATAGCTTGTGATCAAGCACGCATTACAGGGTCTGAACGTCCATTTAGAGACAAGCATACTCAGTGGTATAGCTTGTGATCAAGCACGCATTACAGGGTATGAACGTCCATTTAGAGACAAGCATACTCAGTGGTATAGCTTGTGATCAAGCTCGCATTACAGGGTATGAACGTCCATTTGGAGACAAGCATACTCAGT
This sequence comes from Chaetoderma sp. LZ-2023a, assembly GCA_034401795.1. NCBI lineage: Eukaryota > Metazoa > Mollusca > Caudofoveata > Chaetodermatida > Chaetodermatidae > Chaetoderma > Chaetoderma sp. LZ-2023a. The sequence continues at coordinate 53,588 of JAVVLW010002453.1, read as the reverse complement.
GGTATATATACACCATGATTACTGTTGCACAGCTTCGCACTATGGCAAGGCAATTCGGCCTTAGGGGCTACTCTAAGGCCAAGAAAGCCGACCTGCTCCAGATGATCGGACAGGCTCGTGCTGAGGAATTCATTCCTCGACTGAGACGATCAGTGAAGATGGGACGGTTTCCAGCGACCACCAGAGATGATCCTGGGAATTTCCACAAGAAAGCACAGAGGCGGCATGAGCTTCATCAGTTGGATGAGGAGGTGACAGCTAGCTTACGAGCCAAAGCTGTAGCGACGCGGATGGCAGACCATCGAATGGAGCACCTACCTGCCCTACGCAGGATCACTAAGCGAGTGATGGGGAGGTCTGAACCCTTAGCCCAGAGCATGAGGCGAGAGGGTGAGCAGATTCTCAATGAGCGTCTGGGTGAGATGGAAGGTGAGGAGAGAGGAAGACGGACAGTACACTGGACGTTCTTCCAGGCCTCAATGGAGACATTACAGGACTGATCATGGGTAAGATCCAGCAGACTGTCCAGAATGCCTTCTACCTCCGGTATACCCACACCTATCGCATCAGACACATCGAGGACGGTAGGGTGATGCTCTTCCACAAGAACGCTCCAGGGAGTCCGTGGCTGAACACGATAGGAGCAGCTCAGGACTGGGTGGCGGCAAGAGAGCAAGCCAGACTCGACCCCGACAATATCGATCGACCCAACACCAAGTGGGCTTTCGTGCGATCAATCAACATTGAGGTCAAGGCTGTCATTGACCGCCAACCTTTGCTTGGGACAGGACCACTCCCAGACTGGCTACGACAGAAGAAGAGTATGGTGGCACTTGACACCTACAATGATAACATGTGTCTCTGGAGATGCCTAGCAGTGTATCAGGGGGCCAGACCTGATACAAGTACCGCTCCTGCACGAGAGCTCGCTAGACAGTTCTACAGTACCCGCGCACCTATGCCTGATGTTCCAAAAACCTCTATGGATCAGTTGGATAAGGTAGAGTTCTTTGTGAAGATCGGGATTCGCGTGTATGAACCAACCAAAGAGGGCACCTGGCACCTGATCAGGCAAGCGGCCCACTACCGTGACACTATGACCATCGGAGTGTACGACCACCATGCCCTCTATATCAAGATCATCTCCAAGCTGGCCCACACACTAGTTTGCAGTCACTGTCAGCAGAGGTTCACAAAGGCCCCGAATCTTCAGCGTCATGCTGACCATTGTACAGGTGGTAAAACAACCATAGAGTGCCCTGGGGAGAAGGTTGATGCACCACAGTCTGCATATGAGAAATCCTTCTATCCACCCCAACCATCCAGTTCAGCGGCTACTCGTTGAGTCAGGTATGAATCAAGAAACAGAGGTATATACATACCATGTAGAGTGTGGGCACGGTGGCGAGCGTTGGATCGAGGGTGCTCCCGTAGATGGTTATGATCCGACTACCAACACCGTTTACCAGTTCCATGGCTGTTTCTGGCATGGATGTCCACAACACCAGCAAGGTGAGGATGCCGAACAAAGATACTGCAAGACAGTCCTGAGAGAGGACAAGATGAGAGCATCTGGATGAGCGCTTGTGGTACAGTGGGAGTGCTGTATAAAACACTGTCCAAGCGTCCCTAAACGAGTTCGGACTGTCCCATACCCACACCCACACTTCATAGTTTACGACTTTGAGGCACTCCTAGATGGTGCCCAGACTCATCTTACGGAGACTCTCATGATTGAGAGTACCCACATACCTATCTCTGTGTCAGTTGGCTGCTCCTTAGAGGGCGCCACCAGTGAGCCCACTCACCTCTGCAATCCTGACCCCAAATAACTGATCAGAGAGCTCATGCTGGTGATCCAACGGCGAGCATCTCTAATCCGGAAAAGGGTTAGGGCACAGTACATACCGACAGACGTGGACAAGCTCCCAAAGCGACAGCAGCGACTGATCAACGAGTGGTGTGACCAAGTGCCTGTACTGGGGTTCAACTCTGGGCGGTATGACCTGAACCTGAGTCCGAGATCACTAATCTCATTGTGTCATCCCCAAGCAAAACGTGTTCACTAGATCCTATACCAACATCAATAGTAAAGCAACATGTGCACATTCTTACACCAATAATCACTAACATCGTGAATATGTCTTTAACAGACGGTGTTTTCCCATCTATCATGAAGAGTGCCTTAGTTACGCCATTGCTGAAAAAATCTTCACTAGACCCTGAACAATTGAACAATTACCGACCGATTTCGAATTTAACATTTCTGTCTAAGCTCGTTGAAAAGCTTGTGTCTACCAGAATAACTGTGCATATGCAACAGAATAAATTGTCCGAAAAATTCCAGTCCGCATATCGAGAGAACCACGGTACGGAAACTGCCTTGTTACGGGTCCAAAATGATATTCTGAGATCATTAGATAATCATAACGCAGTTTTTCTCGTATTATTAGATCTCTCAGCCGCGTTCGATACAATCGACCACGAGATACTATGTGAACGACTGAGGAATAACATCGGCATCAGCGGTACAGCCTTAGCCTGGATAAAATCATATCTTACGGACAGACATCAATCAGTGTGCATTGACAAATCATTAAGTTCCAGCATTCGGCTAAAGTATGGTGTCCCTCAAGGATCGGTCCTCGGTCCCAGATTCTTTAATGTTTACTCTGCTCCTATAGCAGATATAGTGCGGCGACATAACCTTCAGGTGCATATGTACGCAGATGACACGCAGCTTTATCTAACATTTAAGCCTAACATACCTTGTCAGGAAACATCAGCTCTACAACAGGTCCGAACATGCGTCGCCGATATTAGCCGGTGGATGACCAAGAACAAGCTAAAACTCAATCCAGACAAGACTGAGTTCCTTATCATAGCGACAAATCAACAACGCAGCAAAATCGGCACTACGGAAGTTCAGTTAGTTGACAGCGTGATCCCGGCAACTACATCCGCTAGGAACTTGGGCGTGTATCTAGACCAGGCTATGAATATGGATGCACATGTAAGCTCTGTGTGCAAATCTGCGACTTACCATTTGCGTAACATTAATTCCATCAGAAATGTGCTGACATATCAGACCACAGAGACACTTGTTCACGCGTTTATCACATCACGATTGGACAATGGAAACAGTCTCTTATATGGCATCACCGAAAAATCCCTTGATAAACTGCAATATGTGCAAAATGCTGCGGCTCGTCTGGTAGTCAAGGTCGAAAAGCGTCATCACATAACACCAATTTTGAAAGATCTTCATTGGCTCCCCATCCGGAAACGGATTGAGTTCAAGATTCTGCTCTTGACTTGGAAATGTCTAAACAACAACGCTCCCTACTATTTGCAGGAACTTCTCTTGACATATGATCCATGTCGCAGACTTCGTTCTGTGGATAAGCTATTGCTCCAAATTCCGCGATCGAATTTACGCTCCTGTGGGGACAGAGCCTTCAGTGTTGTGGCTCCGAGACTATGGAACCAGCTACCTGTCCACATCAAATCCATCCAATCAATTAATGATTTCAAACAAAAATTAAAAACACATCTCTTCACAAGCGCCTTTGAAAATTGACATTGACACATGGCGCTTTACAAATGCTGTATTATTATTATTATTATAACCTCATCAAGAAGTACTTTGTCGATGAGCTGACTGACAGTACAGGTACAGTGAAAGTCGCCAAGAAGGCTAGTCAGACCATGTTCCTCATAACACCTGAGCTACGGTTTCTCGATGTGCTGAACTACCTCGGCCCAGGAGCCTCGTACAAGGTATGGGTCAAAGCTTACGGGTGTACACAGCAGAAGAGCTAGCTCTGGTATGGATGGTTTGATACACATGAGAAGCTCAACTATCCAGGGCTTCCTGACTACTCAGCATGGACATCTAAGCTCAAGGGTGGCTACCTCTTGACGCGAACAGAGTGGGAACAATGTAACCAGACATTCAGCGAGCACGGAATGCAGACATTCGCCGACTGGCTGCGATACTACAACAACCTGGATGTCAGTCCATTCAGCCCTAGAGCGGATGCGGGAGTTCTACACAGAACGAGAAATAGACATCCTCAAAGATGCGGTGTCTCTCCCAGGTGTGTCACTGCAGTACCTCCTACATGGAACCGATCAGCACATGCCGGATGTTAGCCTCTACTCTCCGAGCAAGGAGGCCTATGAGATGCTGAAGGACGCGGTTGTTGGACGGCCCAGCACCGTGTTTACCAGATACCACGAGGCAGGTGTGACATGCATCCGCCAGAGTGAGCGTGTCTGCCAACGTCTACTCGGCTACGATGCAAATGCTCTGTACTTGTCTACGATGGCTAAAGAGATGACATGTGGTAAGGAGACAGTACAGCAGTGGTCCTGTGCTAGCGATGTAGCACTATTTAAAAAGGATCTGCTGGCTGACCTCTGGTTCAGTTTCGCTGAAGTGGACATAGAGGTTCCTAAGGCACTGTGGGCGAAGTTCGAGGAAATGCCCCCTCTCTTCTACAACAGAGAGATTCCAGCTGAGGCAGTATCTGTTGAGATGCTCACATACCTAGAGAAAACAGGTAGTAAACGTCCCACAACCAATAAACTAGTCGGGGCACTCTCAGCCAAGAGGAAGCTCTTGTATGCACCGCCACTCAAGTGGTACCTCGCCCATGGGCTAGAGATCACTGCTGTATACCGCACCATAGACTATGAGGCCAAGCGCCCATTCAAGTGGTTCATGGAGAATGTTACGGAGGCCCGCTGCTCGGGAGATGTAGATAAGAGCAAAGCGCTCTTGGGAGATCTCTTCAAACTCCTCGGCAACAGTGCCTATGGGAAGCTCATCGAGGCTCTAGAGCATCACAGCAACACGACCTTCACCAAGGATGAATGAGCGGTAGATGGAGCCCTCCGCAGTGCATGGTTCGAGGATCTCGAGGAGATCCGCGAGTCCTACGAGCTCCAGAGTCGCAAGGCCAAAATCACCATTCGTCGCCCCTTCCAGGTGGGGATAGCCATATACGAGCTCGCGAAGCTGAGGATGCTGGAGTTCTACTACGACTTCCTGTATCACTATGTGCCTCGTGACAGCTTCGAGTACCTCCAAATGGACACAGACTCTGCGTACATCGCAATAGCTGCCTCCAGCCTCGACGAAGTCATTCGCCCTGAGATGCGAGCAGAGTATGAGGCTCATAAGCGGGAGTGGCTAGCTTGGGACAAGTGGGCTGGACGGACTCCGGGACTGTTCAAGCTCGAGTTCGAAGGCAACCGTGGTATCACTCTCTATTCCAAGTGCTACTATGTGGAGAGCCTCGCTGGGAAGGTGAAATGCTCAGCCAAAAGTATGTATAAGCGTCAGAACGATAGCGTGGACAGAGCTACAAACCGAGGCCTATGCATGCGCAACCAGGGCATGGTGATGTATGAACAGGAAGAACTCGGTCTCTCAGCGAACTACGATAAGCGGCATGTGTTGCCAGATGGTGTCCATACCGAGCCAATCGAGTACCATATCCCTCAGGCTTAGACACCTGGTGACGGTGGCAGCTGTGTGTCTGGAGGGACCACCTGAAGCTCCTCCTGAACAAACGGACGTTTGGGACAGCTCTCTGAGCGTGCCAGATAGTTCAGCGTAGGCTGCCCCTCCATCTCGACATACCTGTCAAGTTTGTAGACATCTAGCGACCAGTTAAGATCTGTTGCACGTCGTCGCCCACCTTCCGACTCACCAGGTTCATACAGGTACCGAACCAGAGCATACGATGGAAGGCACACCTGTCCCTTGTCTGCTCCTCCGGAAGGTTGGGCAACAGAGGATCGTTGGATAGCCTCTAATGGCTTCTTACCAGTTAACTGAGTTACCTCAGTATTGGATCGCTCTACCACCATGAGCAAACCTTTCACCCACACCCTGGACTGCTCTCCAGCCTGTGCCATCTCCTTGGCATATTGGTGTGCAAACAGTCTTTCTGCTAGTGTCCGATTCCACCACTCGACAATTGTCTGGGCACGGTGGTGACCAACTTCATCTCGTCTAATCGCCACACCATGTTTCCGCATGAGGGTCGCAGTCTCGCCTCTGAACTCCTTACCCTCATCCACCTGCAACAATTCTGGCCACTGGAGGGGATTTTCTGGATCCTCGTAGACACCCTGGAATGCCTGGGCCACCTGGCCAGCTGACTTGTCTGTGAGCGGTGCTGCAGCCTTGTACCTGCTGGCGACATCGACGATGGTGAGGGCATACTTGTCGGTCTTACGACCAACTGAGTCGTGTGGAAGGAATAGAACATCTGCCTGGTGAACTCGATTCGGGACAGTTTCAATCGAAATGGGCATGCCTGATGTGCCGTGGACGAGGTCTGTATATCTGCCACATTGCCTGTTGGCTGAGCCACTGGCTAACTGTCTCCAATGTGAAGTTGTGGCCCTTGCGACGTACAGCCTCGAGTAGTTGGTGGGGCTCATGGTAGTATCCACCAGGCTGATAGTAGAGTTCCTCAAGAAAGATGGGTGATAAGCCCCTGGATTTCATCACTGACGTCCACTCCCATCCTGTCATGCATGGCTTGGGTGAGGGTATCACTGACGTCCACTCCTGTCCTGTCATGCACGGCCTGGGCGAACTCTATACAGACGAACAGACGGCCATCATGCATTCGACTACCACTGAAGACCTCCTCAAATACCTCCATACACAAGCATCTAGTCTCTGCTGGATCCTTGCTGAATGGTAGCTTATCGACTAACCCTCAGAAGTTAAATGTCTTGACCAGGTCATACAGAGACGCCATCCTTATATAGTATGGCTTAAATGTTCGGCGGACCAGATGGCCGCAAGTGCTATGGCAACGTACGGTAGCCAAGGGCCTGCGACTCCAAAGAACGTACCTACTCCTGAGGCGATTGCTGGTATGGCTTCAGAAATCTTCTCCACACCATAGAGAGCATTTTTGGCGATCTTGCAGACCGTCTCACCCGCCTTCGTTGTGAACAGAGCGATCAGAGCCCCAACTGCTGCCAGCGGGCCGATAGATTCCTTTCGCTCTGTGTATTAGCTTGCGGGATTCAGGCTCTACATACTCACCTGCGGTCTCCACTACATCGTAGTCGTCTGCATCATAATCCTCCTCATCACAGTCCTCATCATCTATATACTCGACTGGATCTTCATAAGCCTCTGGTTCATACATATCCATCGCTGGGTACAGCTATACAGTAGCTTTAAACTATACAGTAGCTTTAGTCTATAGCATGGCCTCCGCAATCTTGAATGCGGGCGTGTTTGCCTTAGCGAACTGGGGACTCAGCTTCACTGACAAGAAGGCGGCAGAGGTCGAGCGTGAGCGTCATAACCAGGCAATGGAGAAGCTGTCTAAGGAGAAGTTTGAGTACAGCAAAGCCCTCGAGCATATGCGCCAGAGGGAGGCACGCCGACGACAACTCCGAGCACAGGCCAACCAGAGCCTCAGAGAGGCAGATGAGAGTCTCGATGAGTACTACGAGGCTGTAAAGATATCTCAGCCAATGCTCGACTATGAAGCATCGACAGGTCAGAAGACAGCAGAGCCTATAGTAGTGGTGGCAGCTGCAGCTGTGACGACAGGAGTCATGCTATACGCATGCTCAAGCTGAATACCTGATGTGTTCGACACGCATACCTTAGCATAGCCAAAGTAAAGTACCATCACACCTAATGAGCGAGTCCCAGCTATGAGGTTTCCGATGTTGAAGCTGAGCTGGTTGCCCTGATTGGCTGGGATGTTCTTGCCGCCGATGTGGTGATGGTCCTCGAGTGCCGACTCGAGGTCATCGCTTCCACTGGTTAGTTGCAGAAGTGCATATGACTTAGTTTTCTGTCTGTAGAGTTGGCAGTCAGCCAGCTCGCAAACCTCACCAAGAACATTGGTCCCAGCAGCCACAAGCTTGAAGTCGTCTAGCTTATCCACCTCCTGGATGACTCCTCCTTTCTGAACCAGGACCTCAACAGCGACACAGTCCGATGCACCATGATGCAATGTCAGCTCTACCTATAGGTTAGGCGTGGCTTGGATCTGCTGGTGTTCTTGCTCCACATGCACGATCCACTGTTTGGAACCCGTTTGCTTCAGTTCCTGGCCATTCTCGTCATGCCAGGTATGAAGTCTTGGAGCATTCATCGACGCATCTGTGAGCTGCTCAGTGTACACCCGGAGGAACAGCCTATCCTGCATGGCAGCCGGATTCACGTGTGTGTTCTCGAGGAGGGTGAAGAGGGGAACTGTCACAGGCTTCTCGACACCACCTGCCTCTAGTTCGAATTCCGTGAACCCCTCATTGCACCCCACAGCATAGTACCCCTTTCCCTTTGCATAGAAGGTTGGTTCATGGGCCAGTGGACCTATGTCTCGGTACTCATCGTTCACATAGGTGGTGTCCACGGTGCTGTTGCTCTGCACGATCTCCCACCTGTTCAGAACCTGCGGGAGCTCTACCGTCTGTTCTATTGTGCTCTGGAGCTTGAACTCTAGTGTCTTGCTCTTGATCTCGTGGATCTGTGCTGAGATTGCAAAGTCAATGTACTTCCCAGCAGCGGACAATGGGTTCTCATCGTGTATACTGGATCGAATGACCGTCAGGCAGTCCTTCCGAGGATCAGTGCGGTGCGATGTTGCAGGTTCAATGGCCCCATCCGGATGTTGCACATACTGCAGCATGTTTAAGGCCTGGGTATAAAGAGGGGTTAAACGGCTGTCATGTTTGGTAAAGTTCTCCAGCAGTTTATCTATAGGCAGCAGGACAAGTTGGCACGACAGCTACGGCGTGCACTGTCCCACTGTGACAGGGGCCGAGGCCTGCTTCGTGACATCAACATTATCCACGAGCGAGTCAAGGTTACACCACCGATGGATGCGGAGATACTGGCCGCCATAGAGGAAGGAGCGTCAGCTCGTAGTACAAAAGAACTCCTGACTCGGATACTCTACCGGAAGTTTGACAGCACCCAGGGCAGGGCACTAAACCTACCTGTGGGCCAAACCAACAGTCCTGTTATTCTAGCTCTCCAAAAGGCAAGGGTCGACCCCAAAGATGTACTAACGGTCGGGAAGTGGGCCTCCATAGCCAGGAAGAGCGAGAGATGCTGGATAGCCTCCAGTCTGGAGCAAATAACTACTTCAGGGAAGAGGTCAATGCCGCTGTAGTGGAGAGCCATGACACTGGTGATGCAAAAGGGAGGGGTTCACTGTTGGCCACAAGGAGGCTGTTGAGCATATCTTCAATGAAAGAGGGCGTAGGAGATTGGACATGAATCTGTCAGCATTTCCGAAATTCCCAGATAACTGCCAGGACTTCCTCATCAAAACTGCTCGCAAGTCAGATGCTTATCGCGCATGGAAAAGGTGGGTCTTCTGTGAGAAGTTCTAGAAGAAGAGAGTCCTACCATCTGACCCTCAGTGGATAGAGTTTCAGCAACAGGCTTCTGACGAAACTGACGAAGTTCTTCAAGCTTCTGACAAAGTTCCTCAAGCTTCAGACGAAGTTCCTCAAGCTTCTGACGAAGTTCCTCAGGCTTCTGACGAAGTTCCTCCAGGCTTCTGACGAAGTTCCTCCAGGCTTCTGACGAAGTTCCTCAACCTTCTGAAGAAGTTCCTCAAGCTTCTGACAAAGTTCCTCAAGCTTCTGACGAAGTTCCTCAAGCTTCTGACGAAGTTCCTCCAGGCTGCTTCTGACGAAGTTCCTCAAGCTTCTGACGAAGTAGCGGAGACGGACGAAGTTCCTCAGCCTTCTGATGAACGAAAGAAGTTGCAGCCGACAGTCTGTCAGCGATGACGCGTAGAGCAGGCTAGTTTCCTTGCTGGATTCAGCTTGTAGGTGAAGGTCTGCGCCTTTTTCCAGAGAGGGCTTGAAGTGTGACAGCTCACCTGTCTCCTTGTTGCTGAAGATGAAGCGGTACAGATCAGCTTCCCTCTGTACACCTGCGATAAAGTCCCCTTTGGGCTCCTTGATGGTTAGGCTGAGTAGTAGTATAGCCGGGATTAAAATGATACCACGTCCCTGAATAACGGGGGAAATCGAGAAATCCGCCTCCCAGGCCCTCAATTACATGGTCTTAACGTCCATTTAGAGACAAGCATCCTCAGCGGTATACGAGCTGATCAAGCACGCATTACATGGTCTTATCAGCGCCCTGCGCCACTGCTGTAGACGCCAGCACGAGCAATACGATGAGAAGCATGGCTATATATGAAGAGTTAAACTGAACAGAGTGAACCCCTCGAGAAATATCTGTGCCAGATCGAGCCCTGCTCCCTCCGGATCGATAGTGATCTTCATCCCCTCAGGGGCAGGGGCTAGCTGCTTCACTCTGCCGCCGGCTAAGAAACGTAGCTCTAGGACTATATGAGTCGTTTGCGGGCTAGTGAGTCCCACTCGCTGAAGCAGTTTAACAGCACCCTTGGCTTTGGAGACATGTGACACCCCATCGACCCGTAGGGTGCCCTCCTGGAGGTTAACAGCTTCTTCTGGTCCATCGAATGGACGACGCAGCAGGAGCTTTCCACCTGTAACCCCGATCCGGTGACCCACCCTCGTCAGGGAGACACCTTCACCTATGTAGGTGAGGAAGGATGATCCCCGATTGTAGAGCTTTCGAACTTTCCCATCCCTTTTCACAACAGTGGAGAGGGTAGTAACCTCTATGTCAATGAGTGCGGGAGGCCTATATAGGGGCAACCATGGTTGCCAGTTACACCCAGGTCCGGTGCGGTACCACACTTCTTTCTTCTCAAACATGAACTGCAGGTTTTTTGCCAGGGTCAATAGCAGGCCATCACGGACCAACGGCGGGGCACCGCTCGAATAGGGTTTGACCAGGTGAAAGCTGATGTCGCTATTTAGGGTGTTGAGGTCTACCACATCTGTATCCGAGAGCTCAATCAACGGCTCAAGGACGTACTTCCTCTTCGGGAAATCGTACCGAAACATGATCTTGTGGCCATCTATGTCGCGACCCAGGCGCCCTTTCGACACATCCTTGAGGTCTGTGAGCATCTCCACCCCATCACCCCCAATGGGGTGGAGGGAGAATACCTTTGAGCTTGCTTCGTACTGTAGGGCGAAGGACTTGCCATCACTCTCTTCTACCTTGGCAACATCAACTGCGTACACATCTGCGAGGTCAGCAAGACCAGTCGAGTGAGCAAATATGGGTTCCATAGCACGCTATAAAGGGGGTTTAAACAAGACATATAACCATGCCGATGGTCCGACTGCTGCTCTCCAGTGGTGAGAACATAATCTCACCCTCTCTAGAGGGGAGACAGGGGGTACAGTACCGTATAGAATGGGTCCTCTTCGAGGTGCCCCAGCGGGGCACAACATACATACATGCCGATGTGCTGCATCAACCTCCGGGCCGTGCACACAGCAGCTCACTGGTAGAAGTCGGCCGGGATGTGATAGAGTATCTCCCAGGTGCCAACAGCAACCTATGGAAAGCTATCAGTCCTAGCCTGTTCACACCTGTAAATCACCTGTTTGACAAGCCCTCCATTAACATATACGCCAGCACGGATGGGGTATCGGACGCCCATTTAGAGTTTACACTCTTATTACTCATTGACCTGACGACAACATGATATCATACCAGCAATATCTGTCCTTTGCCGAGATGCTGAAGAAAGAGGGTTGCCCCTTCATGACCACTGCACAGATGCTCGCACAGCAACAGATCTGTCAACAAGAAGGAGAGCGCCTACAGTGGGAGAACTGGTATCAACAGAACATGCGCGGGGCAAGGAGGCACGGGGGGAATTTCCGATACTGGCAGGCCCTCCTAGAGGAGAGTAAGCGGGATGCAGGAGTCTTGACAGACGACGATCGGCCAGATGTCTACGACGATGAGCCAGGTGTCTTCACGGACGAGGATGAGCCAGAGGTCATACAGTGGGAAGAGGAGATGGCGCGGAAGTATAAGATCAAGAAAGCCATCCAGCGGCGGACCTACTATCTTGGTGATAAGGTGAAGTTCCAGATGTCACGTTTCAGAACGCTACTGGCACCCGACATAGTGCTGGATGACCACGTTTTAAGAGCCATCTGTCTCAAGACCGAAAAGCTGGCAGGGTTTGCCAGACTCTCCAAAATGAACCCTTCTATGTCTCATAAGCAGATTCTGCAGGTGATGTCGGTTTACGCCCCAGGTATACTATGGCAAAATCAGAGTGGCGGAAGCAACCAGAACTATACCCCTCCCTGACTGCTGATGAGGGCGGTACCCTCCACGGCTGGCGACTCCAGCAGATAGATACCATCAGGCAGAATCTCGTCCATGAGGCAGAAAAGTACGGCAGAACGCGCAGTCGATATAAGACAGCCTACAACGTCCTCGCGCATACAACCACTGCTGCGGGCGTGATTGGAGCCAGTGCTGGTGTGGCAGCTGTGGCCACTCTCGCTACAGGGGTGGGTGCCCTCGTCGCCATCCCTCTGGGTGGCGTGACACTAGCCACCACTGTCTTGGCCACGGGCTTGGGGGTGTGGCAGCGGCAGATCACAAGGAGGTTGGAGAAGCATGCTAAGTATGTGACACTAGCACAGAGTATGCTACGGACTATCGACGAGTCTGTCAGCAAAGCTCTCGAGGATGGCCAGGTCACCGATGAGGAGTACCGCCATATATTGAAGGTCCAAGCCCTGTACCGCACTGAGAAACCTAAAGTTCGACAGCAATACCTCAGCGGGCGGGTTGATATTGAGGAGTTAAAAAACGAGATGTTACGGCGAGGTCACCTCGCCGGTCTCTGGAGCGAATACAAATAATGTGCTGCGTTAGCTTTAAGAACACCAGTATAGATGGCCTTCCCACGGGACCTCACGACAGTCAACTGGAGCCAACCGCCCCTCCTGGGTACACTCTTGGGAGGCCTGAGAGGCCTTCTTGATGATATACCAGAGCTAACACCTTTCTCTATCACAGTGGATGGACGGGCCCGAATCAGCTTCTCCGTCAACCTACGATCACTGACGAACCACCCCATCACCATCAGGGATGCGAAGCAAGCTCATACTTGGATGGCTGCTCCCAGCCTCTCATACTGGAATCAGCAGCTGAACTTTGCCGTGTGGTGTGCCACGGCAGGCTGTGGAGTAAGTTCCACCATGCTTCACTCCTATTCTGGTACCCCTGAAGCTGCGCTCATCGCCAGCTGTCTCAGATTCCACGTGTACTTCACTGTGCGACGAATCCTCCATGAGCTGGGTGCAAGCCTCCCTGATACAAACGACTTCGATCCACAGCTCAACAGTCATAGTGTCTCAGCGGCCAGCAGACTACAGAAAGAGTTCAGAGCTCACCCAGACTATCGGTGGCATGGCGGTGACAACCATGGTCTAGGGGTTATGTACGGTGGCCCGGGACGTGACTACTCATGATTCCCCTATCGAACACCCCGACGAGTAGGCCGTCGGAAGACAGCGACATTCTCGTTCGATCCAGACTCCGATCCTGGAGCGATAGTGCAGAATATGCACATCACCGGAATCAGGCAGGACTCCCCAGATGCGTGGAAGTACTTTGTCCCACACACCACCTCTGGCCTCACACCAGCAGGGATCGTTCGGATCAACAAGTCCCTGGAAGCCCTGTGCTACAGCCTCCTTACAGCACAGACCAAGCTGCGTCATTCCATAGATGGTGTCAGCGGAGCAGAGGTCCAGGCCATGTTCATCAGTCTCGTTGAGGATATGATCATCGTGGCAGTTCCCAGCAGTCTTATTGCTAAGTTCCAGCAGGGGCTGCAGAAGGCCCATCGCAAACTTGACTTTGCACTTTCACCACACCTACGGTTGATTCCGAGCAACATGATCGTGAACATCGAGGACCTCCAAGTCAGAGGCTATAACAACATGATAGTCGAGGGGAGTTCTCCCGGTGTCCACTTCGGTTTCAACGTGGATATCAACACACCTAGACGTGGCCATACAGTCATTCCGACACTGCAGCCAGTCGACACGGCGCTTCCCATGGCAGCGCCAACCCCACCACTGCAGCCAGTCGCCACGACACCACTTCCCGTGGCAGCTCTACGAGTGATGTCAGGCCTAACTATCGTGGTGCTCGGGATCAGCCTACTCCGCCGCTAGCAAATCAGCTATAAGACTATCCTGACTCTCGTCAGTAGCAGCCGTCTCGGCTGGGACCACAGTGAGACACTGAGCCAGCTTGGCCTGCCCTACAGCCCCTATACACGCTGCCAACATGCACATCCAAGGGCTGGAGGGTTCCGCAGTGCATCCTTTTTCCAGCTTGTAGTATCGCAGAGCCTTGTTCAGCTCTGAGTTAGGTGAGGCCATGGAGGTCTGCAACTGCTGGAACACATCTGACAGATACTCCCGATCCTTGTAGAAACCTTTAGTTCGCAGGAGCTGCTCGACGATACTCCCACCCATGATAACGTATTCGAGGAAGCAGATCTGCCCCTTTCCAAATCCTAGATAGAGCTTCACAGCTGTCAGCTCCTCTGTCAGCTCAGCACCAGAGAGCTGAGCGAGCTCATCTGGCGTCTTCTTCTTGTAGGCCTTCAGCTCCCTCTGGAAGACCTCATAGTACTTCTCGCATAGCGCGGACATGTTTAAGATGCCTCAATAGAGAGATGAATATTCCTGAGTACAAACCCGGCCACCTGGCAGATGCAGACTGGGAAGATCTTATTAGCTCACTCGACAGGGAACACAGGCGTTTAACTGCGTTGTATACTCAGGGTTTAAACAATGCCGTCAATGGTACAGATCGTGAAGCAACTGCCCGAGAGCCAGATGAGTCTTCAGAAGGTAGAGAACCTGCTGCGAACCAAGACACAGAAGTTATTGACACAGGCTAAACCTCTGGCAGTCCATGTCGCCAGTAACGTGGCGGCAAATGTGGCTGTGGTGAAGATGACAGGGGGAAATGAGGTTCTTCCTTCCGCCACTGCAGCTGTCCTCGCTACCGTAGTGAGTGGTGTGGCCGGTCAGTGTCTCGGAATAACTCACCCCATCCCAAAGATCGCCCTCAGTGGTGCCGCCTACACTGCCGCCGCCAAGATCATGGGTGAACGTGTTACACTAATGGAGGCCGCGGTTCTACGGCTAGCAACGAGTGCAATGGCCGAGATCATCGTCGCCTATGTTTAACCCTTCTGAATAGTGAGAGATGGATGACGAGACCCCTGCAGCATATGAGGCATGGCGGGCTGGAGGGTGGTGTGTAGTCCATAGTCGAGCATGCGGCCTGAGGATTGCCAATGCCCATGAATGGTGGACCGCCCACAAGGCGTGCCCCTGCAGAGAGGGCCAGTACCCTGAGCACTGCTACCTATTCCCTTGGCCGACTGCGTGGTCCTCCTATGCCCAACTATTTCACTGGGGGTATGACTAGTGGGTTTAAGCCACGTATATAGCACTATGACTCTGTCACTCACAGACCTAGAAAGCAAAGAGCTAGGCGATCTTGCTCACTTGGGCGAGGCACGCCTCGGTTCAGAGGACACTGTTGCCCCTATCTCCTTCCTTGACTTTGATGAGAAGGGAGACCCGTGGGAGATCCGAGGTACCATCCCAGCCCGAGATCTCGTCGGGAACACTGATACGGTAGGACAATCGGCCATTAACAAGGCCAAGACTGTATACAAGGGGATTGGAATCAAAGACAGGGCAACGATGCGAGGTATGCTCAGAGTCGACGAGGCTGGTGCCATCAAGGTTATGGCTGAGTCCTATGCACAAGACCTGGTTAAGGATCTCCTGAAACCGCGGAGCTTTTTCCAACAAGACGGAGATAATCTCAGGGTAGGCACCATCGGCCTGAGCAATATCACGGTCGATGGCAAAAAAGGTGCTACCGACAGCCTCCATCTACCAGAGGTGAAGAAGTCAGGGTTCTTTGGTTTGCCGTTTAAGCTCACATAATAGTCATGACTTCCCGTGCATGTATCGTACAGATACTGGATGTGCTAGACACTGTGGGTGCTGACACAGGCCCTCTACGCTATCTTCTCAGCTGCTGCTGGGATTTCATGCTTGACGCCTCCATCGCATCCTTCGTATCCGCCGGAGGTACAACGCTACCCACACAGCAGGCGCAAAAGCTGGTGCAGGAAGTACTGCCGTTTAGTCTCCCAGATATAGACGAGGCTACCGCCGACCAAGTGCTAACCATCCTTCGCACACATGTCTGTACCATTCGACAGTAGGCCAGGCGATGCTGGCCAGGTGGTGCTGATCATTGCCCCATCAGGCCACGGGAAAAACATCTTGCTGCGGGCTCTCCTGGCCGAACATCTACACTCTCAATACATCCTTCTGGTGTATGACTCCGCTGCTGAGGCGGTTGACAGTAATGATCAATGGTACAATGGTCCAATCACCAAGACGCAGAACCTGCAAGCCCTGATGGAGAAGCTGCTGGCAGTCCGACTGACAGAACCACTTGTTCTAGTTATCGATGACCCTGCAATGGACCAGAAGACAGTCACCTACCTCAGCAACATCACCAGGCGCATCCGGCACACAAAGATAACTGTCTTCATCCTCTTTCAGAAGTACACCCGCGAGATCTCACCAGACATCCGCCACAATGCCCGGTTGCTATACTTCAGCTCCAAGTGTGGACGTGCCCTGCTCGAGACCATATACGACAGCCTAACCGTCAAGGAGCCCAAAGGGGGCTTCATCGCAGGTGTACAGAGGGCAGCTGAGCTGTACCGCTTCATCTTCAGCAACAAGGAGACAGGTGAGCTGTCACACTTCAAGCCCTCTCTGGAAAAGGCGCAGACCTTCACCTACAAGCTGAATCCAGCCAGGAAACTAGCCTGCTCTACGCGTCATCGCTGACAGACTGAGCGGAGACCGCGGCGGTCTCCGCTGCAACTTTTTTCGTTCAGGCTGCGCGGTCTTCGTCCGCTACGTCATCAGAAGCTTGAGGAACTTCGTCAGAAGCCTGGAGGAACTTCGTCAGAAGCTTGAGGAACTTCGTCAGAAGCCTGGAGGAACTTCGTCATAAGCTTGCGGAACTTCGTCAGAAGCTTGCGGAAATTCGTCAGAAGCTTGCGGAACTTCGTCAGAAGCCTGAGGAACTTCGTCATAAGCTTGCGGAACTTCGTCAGAAGCTTGCGGAGCTTCGTCAGAAGCTTGCGGAACTTCGTCAGAAGCTTACGGAACTTCGTCAGAAGCTTGAGGAACGTCTGAGCAACTTCGTCAGAAGCTTGAGGAACGTCGTCATAAGCCTGGAGGAACTTCGTCAGAAGCTTGAGGAACTTCGTTAGAAGCTTGAGGAACTTCGTCAGAAGCTTGAGGAACTTCGTCAGAAGTTTGAGGAACTTCGTCAGAAGCCTGTCGCTGAAACTCTATCCACCGAGGGTCAGATGGTAGGCCTCTCTTCGTCTGGAACTTTTCACGGAAGACCCACTTTTGCCATGCGCGATGAGCATCTGACTTGCGAGCCGTTTTGATGAGGTAGTCCTGGTAGTTATCTGGGAATTTCAGAAATGCTGACAGATTCTTGGCCAATCGCCTACGCCCTCTTTCATTGAAGATATGCTCAACAGCCTCCTTGCTGCCAACAGTGAACCCCTCTTGAGAACCTTTTGCATGACCGGTGTCATGGCTCTCCGCTACAGCGGCACTGACCTCCTCCCTGAAGTAGTTATTTGCTCCAGACTGGAGGCTGTTCAGCATCTCTCGCTCTTCCTGGCTATGAAGGCTAAATACGGCAGCCCACTTCCCGACCGTTAGTAGATCTTTGGGGTCGACCCTCGCCTTTTGGAGAGCTAGAATAACAGGACTGTTGGTTTGGCCCACAGGTAGGTCGAGTGTTCTGCCATGGGTGCTGTCAAACTTCCGGTAGAGTATCCGAGTCAGGAGTTCTTTTGTACTACGAGCTGGCGCTCCTTCCTCTATGGCGGCCAGTATCTCCGCATCCGTCGGCGGTGTAACCTTGACTCGCTCATGGATAATGTTGATGTCACGAAGCAGGCCTCGGACCCTGTCACTGTGGGACAGTGCACGTCGCGGCTGTCGTGCCGGCTTGGCCTGCTGCCCAAAGATAATCTGCTGGAGAACTTTACCAAACATGGCAGCCGTTTAACCCCTCTATATACCCAGACCTTAAACATGCTGCAGTATGTGCAACATCCAGATGGGGCCGTTGAACCCGCGTCATCGCACTGTACTGATCCCCGGAAGGACTGCCTGACGGTCATTCGACCCAGTATACACGATGATAACCCATTGTCCGCTGCTGGGAAGTACATTGACTTTGCAATCTCGGCACAGATCCACGAGATCAAGAGCATGACAATCGAGTTCAAGCTTCAGAGCACAATGGAACAGACGGTAGAGCTCCCGCAGGTTCTGAACAGGTGGGAGATCGTACAGAGCAACAGCACCGTGGACACCACCTATGTGAACGATGAGTACCGAGTCCTAGGTCCGCTGGCTCGTGACCCAACCTTCTATGCGAAGGGAAAGTGGTACTACGCTGTGGGTGAGGGGTTCACGGCATTCGAACTACTGGTAGGTGTCGAGAAGCCTGTGGCAGTTCCACTCTTCACCCTCCTCGAGAACACACACGTGAATCCAGCTGCCATGCAGGATAGGTTGTTCCTCCGGGTGTACACTGAGCCTCTCGCAGATGTGTCGATGAATGCTCCAAGACTTCATGTATGGCATGACGAGAATGACCAGGAACTGAAGCAAACGGGATCCAAACAGCGGATCGTGCATGTGGAGCGAGAACACCAGCAGGTCCAAGCCACAGCTAACCAAGAGGTAGAGCTGACATTGCATCGTGGTGCATCGGACTGTGTCGCTGTTGCGGTCCTGGTTCAGAAGGGCGTCATCATCCAGGAGGTGGGTAAGCTGGACGACTTCAAACTTGTGGTTGCTGGGACCAATGTTCTTGGTCAGGTACGCGAGCTGGCTGACTGCCAACTCTACAGACAGAAAACTAAGTCATACGCACTTCTGCGACTAACCAGTGGAAGCGACGACCTCGAGTCAGCACTCGAGGGCCGTCACCACGTCGGTGGCAGGAACATCCCACCTAATCAGGGCAACCGGCTCAGCTTCAACATTGGAAACCTCATAGCTGGGACTCGCCAATTAGGTGTGACGGTACTTTACTTTGGCTATGCTAAGGTATGCGTGTCGAACACATCAGGTATTCAGCTTGAGCGTGCGTAGAGCACGACCCCTGTCGTCACCGTTGCAGCTGCCACTACTACTATAAGCTCTGCTGTCTTCTGACCTGTCGATGCTTCATAGTCGAGCGTTGGCTCAGATACGGCCTCGTAGTACTCATCGAGACTCTCATCTGCCTCTTTGAGGCTCTGGTTGGCCTGAGCTCGGAGTTGTCGTCGGCGTGCCTCCCTCTGGCGCATATGCTCGAGTGCTTTGCTGTACTCAAACTTCTCCATAGACAGCTTCTCCATCGCCTGGTTATGACGCTCACGCTCAACCTCTGCCGCCTTCTTGTCGGCGAAGCTGAGTCCCCAGTTCGCTAAGGCAAACACGCCCGCATTCAAGATTGCGGAGGCCATGCTATAGACTACAGTTTAAAGCTACTATATACGGATATGTATGAACCAGAGGCTTATGAAGATCCAGTCGAGGATATAGATGAGGAGGATTATGAAGATCCAGTCGAGGACTATGATGCAGACGACTACGATGTAGCGGAGACCGTGGGTGATGAGCCTGAATCCCTCAAACTAATACACAGAGCAAAAGGAATCTATCGCACTTATGTAAAAGGTTCTATCGGTCCGCTGGCAGCAGTCGGGGCTCTGATCACTCTGTTCACAACGAAGGCGGGCGAGACAGTCTGCAAGATCGCCAACAATGCTCTCCAGGGTGTGGAGAAGATTTCTGAAGCCATACCAGCCATCGCCTCAGGAGTAGGTACGTTCTTCGGAGTCGCAGGCCCTTGGCTACCGTATGTTGCCATGGCACTCGCGGCCATCTGGGCCGCCGAACATTTAAGCCGTACTATATAAGGATGGCGTCTCTGTATGAGCTAGTCAAGACATCCGAGGATTAGTCGATAAGCTACCGCTCAGCGAAGATCCAGCAGAGACTAGACCCCGGTGTACGGAGGTGTTTGAGGAGGTCTTCAGTGATAGTCGAAGGCATAACGGCCGTCTGTGTAGAGTTTGCCCAGGCTGTGCGTGACAGGACGTCAGTGATACCCTCACCCAGACCGTGCGTGACAGGACGGGAGTGGACGTCAGTGATGAAATCTGGGGTCTTTCTTGAGGAACTCTACTATCAGCCTGGTGGATATTACCGTGAGCCCAACCAACTACTCGAGGCTGTACGTCGCAAGGGCCACAACTTCACCTTGGAGACAATTAGCCAGTGGCTCAGCCGCCAGGCGATGTGGCAGATATACAAACCTCGTCCACGGCACATCAGGTATGCCCATTTCGATGAAACTGTCCCGAATAGAGTTCACCAGGCAGATGTTCTATTCCTTCCACACGACTCGGTTGGTCGTAAGACCTACAAGTATGCCCTCACCATCGTCGATGTCGCCAGCAGGTACAAGGCTGCAGCACCGCTCACAGACAAGTCAGCTGGCCAGGTGGCCCAGGCATTCCAGGGTGTCTACGAGGATCCGGAAAATCCCCTCCAGTGGCCAGAATTGTTGCAGGTGGATGAGGGTAAGGAGTTCAGAGGCGAGACTGCGGCCATCATGCGGAAACATGGTGTGGCAATTAGACGACGTGAAGTTGGTCACCACCGTGCCCAGGCAATCGTCGAGCGGTGGAATCGGACACTAGCAGAGAGACTGTTCCCACACCAATACGCCCAGGAAATGGCACAGGCCGGAGAGAGGTCCAGGGTGTGGGTGAAATGTTTGCCCCGGGTGGTAGAGCGATCCAATACTGAGGTAACTCGGTTAACTGGTAAGAAGCCAGTAGAGGCTATCCAACGATCCTCTGTTGCCCAACCTTCCGGAGGAGCGGACAAGGAACAGGTGTGCCTTCCATCTTATGCTCTGGTTCGGTACCTGTATGAACCTGGTGAGTTGGAAGGTGGGCGACGACGTGCAACAGATCCTAACTGGTCGCTAGATGTCCACGGACTTGACAGGTATGTCGAGATGGAGGGGCAGCCTACGCTGTACTATCTGGCACACTCGTAGAGCTGTCCCAAACGTCCGTTTGTTCGGGAGGAGCTTCAGGTGGTCCCTCCAGACACACAGCTACCACCGTCGTCAGGTGCCTGAGGGATATAGTACTCGATTGGTTCGGTATGGACACCATCTGGCAACACATGCCGCTTATCATAGTAGGCTGAGAGCCCGAGTTTTTCCTGTTCATACGTCACCATGCCCTGGTGGCGCATGCGTAGGCCTCGGTTTGTAGCTATGTCCATGCTACCGTTTAGGGCACTGAAGAACCTTTGCCAAGAGACATCGTTCTGGCGTTTAGACATACCTTTGGCTGAGCATTTCACCTTCCCCTCGGGGCTCTCCACGTAGTAGCACTTGGAACAGAGAGCGATACCACGGTTGCCTTCGAACCCGAGCTTGAACAGTCCCGGAGTCCGTCCAGACCACTTGTCCCAAGCTAGCCACTCCCACTTATGAGCCTCATACTCTGCTCGCATCTCAGGGCGAATGACTCTGTCGAGGCTGGAGGCAGCTATTGTGATGTACGCAGAGTCTGTGTCCATCTGGAGGTACTCGAAGCTGTCACGAGGCACATAGTGATCCAGGAAGTCGTAGTAGAACTCCAGCATCCGCAGCTTCGCGAGCTCGTATACGGCTATCCCCACCTGGAAGGGCCGGCGAATGGTGATTTTTGCCTTACGTCTCTGGATCTCGTAGGACTCGCCGATCTCCTCGAGATCTTCGAACCATGCACTGCGGAGGGCTCTATCTACCACTCGTTCATCCTTGGTGAAGGTCGTGTTGCTGTGGCGCTCCAGGGCCTCGATGAGCTTCCCATAGGCACTGTTGCCTAGTAGCTTGAACAGATCTGCCAAGAGCGATTTGCTCTTATCAACATCTCCTGTACGGCGAGCATCGGTAACATTGTTCACGAACCACTCAAAGGGTCTCTGCGGCTTGTAGTCTATGGTGCGGTAGACCGCTGTAATCTCCAGCCCATGGGCGAGGTACCAGTTGAGTGATGGTGCATACAAGAGCTTCCTCTTGGCCGAGAGGGCGCCGACTAGTTTACTGGTTGTGGGACGTTTCCTACCTGTTTTCTCTAGGTATGTGAGCATCTCAACAGATACTGCCTCAGCCGGAATCTCTCTGTTGTATAAGAGAGGTGGCATTTCCTCGAACTTCGCCCACAGGGCCTTAGGAACCTCTATGTCCACTTCGGCGAAACCGAACCAGTTGTCGGCCAGCAGATCCTTCTTAAATCTGGCTACGTCGCTAGCACCGGACCACTGCCGTACTGTCTCCTTACCACATGGCATCTCTTTAGCCATCGTAGACAAGTACAGAGCATTTGCGTCGTAGCCGAGTAGATGTTGGCAGACCCGCTCACTCTGGCGGATGCGGGTCACACCTGCCTCATGGTATCTGGTGAACACGATGCTGGGCCCTCCAACAACCGCGTCCTTCAGCATATCGTAGGCCTCCTTGCCCAGGGAGTAGAGGCTAACATCCGGCATGTGCTGAGCGGTTCCACGTAAAAGGTACTGCAGAGACACTCCTGGGAGAGACACAGCATCCTTGAGGATGTCTATTTCTCGTTCTGTGTAGAACTCCCGCATCCGCTCGAGGGCTTCGATGAATGGGCTAACATCCAGGTTGTTATAGTACCGCAACCAGTCGGCGAACATCCGCATTCCATGGTCTCTGAATGTCTGTTTGCACTGTTTCCACTCCGACAGCCCCAGGAGGTAGCCACCTTTGAGCTTGGACCACCACGCTGGGTAGTCGGGGAGTCCGGGGTAATTAAGATTCTCGGGGGTGTCGAACCATTCATACGGGAGCCAGCTCTTCTGCTGTGTACATCCATAGGCTTTGATCCATGCCTCGTAGGAGACTCCTGGCCCCAAGTAGTTAATCACATCGAGAAACCTAAGCTCGGGGGTCATGAGGAACATGGTCTTACTAGCTTGCTTGGCGACTTTCACTGTGCCAGTACTGTTGGTCAGCTCATCCACAAAGTGCTTCTTGATCAGGTTTAGGTCATAACGGCCAGAGTTGAAGCCCAGCACCGGGACTTGGTCACACCACTCGGTAATCAGTCGCTGCTGGCGTTTTGGGAGCTTGTCCATGTCTGAAGGGATGAACTGTGCCCGGACTTCTGTACGGATTCTGTGTGCTCGCCTGGTAATCTCCTCCATGAAAGCCTTGATCAGAGCTTCTGGGTCAGGATTGCAGAGGTGAGTGGGCTCACTGGCGGAGCCTTCCAAGGAGCAGCCGACTGACACAGAGATCGGTATGTGGTTACTCTCAATCGTGAGAGTCTCCGTAGGATGAGTCTTGACGCCATCTAGGAGCGCCTCGAAGTCATAGACGATGAAGTACGGGTATGAGACGGTCCGAACTCGTTTAGGGATGCTTGGGCAGCGTTTTATCCCGCACTCCCACTGTACCACAAGCGTGTATCCAGCTGCTCTCAGCTTCTCCTCTCTTCGGACTGTCTTGAAGTATTTTTGTTCGGCCACCTCACCTTGCTGGTGCTGAGGGCATCCATGCCAGAAACAGCCATGGAACTGGTAAACGGTGTTGGTAGTCGGATCATAACCATCTATGGGAGCCCCCTCGATCCAACGCTCGCCACCGTGCCCACACTCTACATGGTGTATGTGGATACTTTGGGTTTTCGCCTCATACGTGACCCAACGAGTAGCCACTGAACTGGCTGGTTGGGGTGGATAGAAGGCTTTCTCATGCGCAGACTGCGGTGCATCAACCTTCTCCCCAGGGCACTCTATGGTTGTTTTGCCACCTGTACAACGGTCAGCATGACGCTGAAGATGGCATGCCTGTGTAAACCTCTGCTGGCAGTGACTGCAGACTAGTGTATGTGCCAGCTTGGAGATGTTCTTTATATAGAAGGCATGGTGATCGTACACCCCGATGGTCATAGTGTCGTGGTAGTGGGCCGCTTGCTGGATCAGGTGCCAGGTGCCCTCTTCAGTTGGTTCATACACGCGAATCCCGATCTTCGCGAAGAACTCTACCTTATCCAACTGATCCAGAGAGGTTTTTGGCACGTCAGGCACAGGCCCGTCCAGGTCATAGAACTGTCTCGCGAGCTCACGCGCGGGCTCAGTACTTCTATCGGGCCTCGCCCCCTGATGCACTGCAAGGCATCTCCAGAGACACATGTTATCCTTGTAGGTGTCAAGTGCCGCCATGCTCTTCTTCTGTCGTAGCCAGACTGGGAGCGGGCCTGTCCCGAGCAAAGGTTGGTGGTCGATGACAGCCTTGACCACAACGTTGATTGATCGGGCGAAAGCCCACTTGGTGTTGGGGCGGTCGATGTTGTCGGGGTCGAGGCAGTCTTGCTCTCTTGCCGCCACCCAGTCCTGAGCTGCTCCTATCGTGTTCAGCCACGGACTCCCTGGAGCGTTCTTGTGGAAGAGCATCACCCTACCATCCTCAATGTGTTTGATGCGATATGTGTGGGTATACCGGAGGTAGAAGGCGTTCCGGGCAGTCTGCTGGATCTTACCCATGATCTGCCCTGTAATGTCTCCATTGAGGCCTTGGAAGAACGTCCAGCGTACTGTCCGTCTTCCTCTCTCCTCCCCTTCCATCTCACCCAGACGCTCATTGAGAATCTGCTCACCCTCTCGCCTCATGCTCCGGGCTACGGGTTCAGCCCTCGGCCCCCTCATCATTCGCTTAGCGATCCTGCGTAGGGCAGGTAGGCGCTCCAGTGGATGGTCTGCCATCCGCGTCGCTACAGCTTTGGCTCGTAAGCTAGCCGTCACCTCCTCATCCAACTGATGAAGCTCCCGCCACCGCTGTGCTTTCTTGTGGGGATTCAAAGGATCATCTCTGGTGGCCGCGGGAAACCGTCCCGTCTTCACTGATCGGCTCAGTCGAGCAATGAATTCCTCGGCACGGGCCTGTCCGATCAGCTGGAGCAGGTCGGCTTTCTTGGCCTTAGAGGCTACTCTAAGGCCAAATTGCCTTGCCATAATGCGAAGCTGTGCAACAGTAATCATGGTGTATACCACTGAGTATGCTTGTCTCTAAATGGGCGTTCAGACCATGTAATGCGTGCTATACCACTGAGTATGCTTGTCTCTAAATGGACAGGCAGCCCCTGTAATGTGTGCTTGATCAGCTCGTATACCGCTGAGTATGCTAGTCTCTAAATGGACGTTCAGACCCTGTAATGCGTGCTTGATCAGCTCGTATACCGCTGAGTATGCTTGTCTCTAAATGGACAGGCAGCCCCGGTAATGTGTGCTTGATCAGCTCGTATACCGCTGAGTATGCTAGTCTCTAAATGGACGTTCAGACCCTGTAATGCGTGCTTGATCAGCTCATATACCGCTGAGTATTCTAGTCTCTAAATGGACGCCATGTAATGCGTGCTTGATCAGCTCGTATACCACTGAGTATGCTTGTCTCTAAATGGACGTTCAGACCATGTAATGCGTGCTTGATCAGCTCGTATACCGCTGAGTATGCTTGTCTCTAAATGGATGCTCAGACCAAAGCGATCAGCTGGTATATCACTGTGGTTGCTTATCTCTAAATGGACGTTCAGACCAAGGCAATCAGCTGGTATATCACTGGGGTTGCTTATCTCTAAACGGAAATTCGCCGGCAGTTTTTTTTAGATGCTACTTTTTCCTAGTGGCCGAGGTGTGGCACCTAAAAAAAGCCTATCTCGAAATTGTTCGGGTCTCTGGAGGCGAGAATCTTTATTTTCCCCGTTATTCGGGGACGTGGTATCATTTTAATCCCGGCTATACTACTGGCTGTCGTATATGGTCTCGAGCAGGGCATGTCTACACTTGGAG
Organism: Chaetoderma sp. LZ-2023a; assembly: GCA_034401795.1. Classification (NCBI taxonomy): domain Eukaryota; kingdom Metazoa; phylum Mollusca; class Caudofoveata; order Chaetodermatida; family Chaetodermatidae; genus Chaetoderma; species Chaetoderma sp. LZ-2023a. The sequence continues at coordinate 27,623 of JAVVLW010002453.1, read as the reverse complement.
CTGAAACACAGCAACCGGGCATCATGGCGGATGTCCGGGGAGATCTTGCGGGTGTACTTTTGAAAGAGGATGAAGACAGTTATCTTTGTGTGATTCAAGATTCAAGATTCAAGATTATTTATTCAATAATTCCAAGGTAAACGAATTCACAAATCATACCAGGTTGTCTGCCCAAGGCATTGCCTATAGTTATGGCGGACACCTTACACACATATATACAGGTATATATAAATTAGACAAGACAGTACTTACACAAACAATTATAAATTCAGACATTACATTTACTACTTCCTTATTAACCCTTTGGCCCTTGATCCACATAAACAGTTTAAATTTCAAGAGAAAAATATGTCAATTCGCGGGTCAAGAGGAGACCACCCCTTCCAACACCCCCAGCACCCTCCCAACCCCCCCCCCCCCAGAGTTCACAGCCGGTTCAATTATATTGTCAGTCATTACAGTGGAAAGAAAAACTCCTGGAGTGGGCCTCTCAGTCCGCGAACCAACATATAATACTGTAACAGGGTGTGTGTAAGAGTTAGTCACTTGGGTTATTATTATTATTATTATTATTATTATTATTATTATTATTATTATTATTATTATTTAGCGATACATATGGGTAGTAAATAAGGACAAGACAGTTACGTAACAAACAAGCACAGAACATAGTCAAGTTCAATAATATACATGGATGTCTATGATTATAGATACAACAATAAACATTTATATATTTTTGGGGGAGGGTACTTTTACTTATAATGATGATATACTGTTTACAGGATGCTGGCTAATGGGGAGCATCCTTGGACAAGGGAATGGGGATGGAGGGGATGGGTGCTCATTCTCCTGCTCGTCCTGTAGTTTGTTACTATGGTAATTGAAATTATTATTGGATATAATAGCAAGTGGAGTCATCTAGTCATAATTCTAGTAGTAGTAGTAATAGTAATAGTAGTAGTAGTAGTAGTAGTAGTAGTAGTAGTAGTAGTAGTAGTAGTAGTAGTAGTAGTAGTAGTAGTAGTAGTAGTAGTAGTAGTAGTAGTAGTAGCAGCATTCTTTACCTTGTTTTGTAGACGAGTCGGGCCATTTTTGAGCTGTACTGCATGAGTTCGATAATACTAGTATGTGTTAATCAAGTGGTTTTTTATTGTTTTCTTGCAGAATTTTGTTGATAGAATTTTCTCACGTGTTTCCTGTTTTATGTTGTTCCATAGTTTAGTGGCTGCAAATGATATTCGGTGTTTTCCTATGTCTGTCCGTGTGTATTGCTCATGTAGTTTATGTCTGCTTCTAGTGTTATGTTGGTGGATGTTAATATTGTTTATACAGAAGGGGGCTATAGATTTGGGTAAAGTGTCGTGGTGGAAGTTTTTGACAATAGTTAGCATTTGAGATTTTCCTATGTCGGTGAGCTTAAGCAATTTTTCTGCTTTGAACATGTTTTGGCCGTCTGCTGGCCTAGAAAATAGTTTGATGCTTTTTTTTGGAGACTTTGAATTTTGGATATTCTGTTTTTGTAGGTGTTAGTCCAAACAGCGTTGCAGTAAGTGAGGTGCGGGAGGATCAAGGTGCTGTACAGTGTTTTAACCGTGGCCTGTGTCATATATGGTTTTAGTCTTTGGATGACACCTATTCCTCTTGCTACTTTTGCAGTAACTGTTTCGATTTGTTTGGCCCAGGTCAAGTTTTTATCTAAATATACTCCTAGGAACTTTGCATAAGGGGCCTCTTCAATTTCCTTATTGCTAATGTACAATTTTGGAACCTCTTTATTTATTAATTCTCTAGATTTTGAAAATAACATATAGTTTGTTTTATCCACATTTAGTGATAATTTATTTAGTGAAAACCAGTTGGTAATTTCTTCCATTTCCTTATTTACATTTTTATATAATGTAGCTATGTCTTCATCAGAGCAAAAGGCATTGGTGTCATCAGCAAATAGTATTAGTGACATATGTTTGCATATGTTAGGCAGATCATTCATATACAAGAGGAACAGCAGAGGGCCAAGGATGGACCCCTGAGGGACACCGCAAGTTAGTCTCCTATTTTCAGAGCAAGTTGCATTGAACTGCACACATTGCGTTCTGTCACTTAGGTAACTTTCAAACCAGATGAGTGCACTTCCTCGGATTCCATAATACGCAAGTTTTTCCAGTAGGATTTTATGATTGATAGTGTCGAAAGCTTTTGAAAGATCCAAAAAAATGCCTATTATGTGCTTTTTCTTTTCAATTGATTCTATTATTTTTTCTGTCATTTCAATTAGTGCTAGCATTGTTGAATGTTTTTCACGGAATCCGTATTGTGATGTATAGAGGATTGACTTTTTATCTAAGTAGCTGATAAGCCGATTGTACATAAGTCGTTCCATTAATTTGGAGAAAAGTGGAAGTATTGAGACAGGTCTATAGTTTGTGAAATTAGATGAATCCTTTGCTTTGTATATAGGTGTTACTCGTGCTGCCTTTAATTTTGATGGAAATATGCCTTGAGTGAAAGATAAGTTACAGATGTGGTTAAGGGGTATTAGTAGCGCTAATGTGCAGTGTTTGAAAATACTCCACTTGAAACCATCCAAGCCAGCACTTTTTGCAGGATTTAGTTTGTTAAGAATGATAGAAATTTCTTCATTTGTGACCGGGTTAGCGAAAAAAGAGGATTGATAGTCGCCTGTGAGATAATCACTATATTTATTAGAGGATGTTGAATTGATTTTATCTGAAAGTGTTGGCCCTATATTAACAAAATAGTCATTGAATCTTGTTGCAATTTCTAAATCATCAGTTATTATCTTGTTATTATAAAGAAATTGTGTTTGTTGCGCTTTGCAGTTATTTTTATTCAAAAGTGATTTAATTATTTTCCATGTTTCATTTATGTCATTCTTGCATAGTTCAAATTTGTTATGGTAGTAAGTTTTTTTTGCTGTTTTGATTATTTGGTCCAATTTGTTTCTGTATTTCTTGAATTTCTGTTCATTATGCTTTGTTTGACATTTGATAAACTTCAAATAAAGATTATGTTTTTTATGACAGGCAGCTATCAGTCCAGTTGTTATCCATGGTTTAGTCGGGTTGTGTTTAAATTTCTTCTTTTCTTTCATGGGAAAGCTGTTTTCGAAGATGTGCGTGCAAGGATGCTCCTGGTGATGTTGCTGCGGTAGGTGACTGTCTTCTGGTCCATTGCAGGGTCATCGATAACTAGAACAAGAGGTTCTGTCAGTCGGGCTTCTCCATCAGGGCTTGCATGTTCTGCGTCTTGGTGATTGGACCATTGTACCATTGATCATTACTGTCAACTCCCTCAGCGGCGGAGTCAGACACCAGAAGGATGTATTGAGAGTGTAGATGTTCGGCCAGGAGAGCCTGCAGCAAGATGTTTTCCCCGTGGCCTGACGGGCAATGATCAGCACCACCTGGCCAACATCGGCCGGCCTACTGTCGAATGGTACAGACATGCGCGTGGAGGATGGTTAGCACTTGGTCGGCGGCAGCCTCGTCTATATCTGGGAGACTAAACGGCAGTACTTCCTGCACCAGCTTTTGCGCCTGCAGAGCGGGGAATCCTGCACCTCCGGTGGATACAAAGGATTCGATTGAGGCGTCAAGCATGAAATCCCAGCAGCAGCTGAGAAGATAGCGTAGAGGGCCTGTGTCAGCACCCACAGTGTCTAGTACATCCAGTATCTGTGCGATACATGCACGGGAAGCCATGACTATTATGTGAGCTTAGACGGAAAACCCAAAAAAAAGAACTCTGACTTCTTCACCTCTGGTAGCTGGAGGCTGGCGGTAGCACCTTTTTTGCCATCGACAGTGATATTGCTCAGGCCGCTGGTGCCTACCCTGAGATTCTCTCCGTCTTGTTGGAAAGAGCTCCGTGGTTTCAGGAGATCCTTAACCAAGTCTTGTGTATAGGACCAAAACCTTGATGGCACCAGCCTCGTCGACTCCAAGCATACCTCGCATCGTTGCCCTGTCTTTGATGCCCATCCCCTTGTATACAGTCTTGGCCTTGTTAATGGCCGATTGTCCTACTGTATCAGTATTCCCGATGAGATCTCGGGCTGGGATGGTACCTCGAATCTCCCGCGGGTCTCCCGTCTCATCGAAGTCTAGGAAGGAGATAGGGGCAACAGTGTCCTCTGAACCGAGGCGTGCCTCGCCCAAGTGAGCAAGATCGCCTAGCTCTTTGCTTTCTAGGTCTGTGAGTGACAGAGTCATAGTCATATACAGATGGCTTAAACCTACTAGTCATACCCCCAGTGAAATAGTTGGGCATAAGAGGACCACGCAGTCGGCCAAGGGAATAGGTAGCAGTGCTCAAGGTACTGGGCCTCTCTGCGAGGGCACGCCTTGTGAGCAGTCCACTATTCCTGGGCATTGGCAATCCTCAGGCTGCGTGCTCGACTATGGGCTACACACCACCCTCCGGCACGCCATGCCTCATATGCTGCAGGGGTCTCGTCATCCATCTCTCACTATTCAGAGTGGTTAAACGTAGGCGACGATGATCTCAGCCATTGCACTCGTTGCTAGCCCTAGAACCGCGGCCTTCATTAGTGTAACTGAGGGCGATCTTTGGGATGGGGTGAGTTATTCCGAGACAGTGGCAGGCCACCCCAGTCACCACGGTAGCGAGGACAGCCGCAGTGGCAGCAGGAAGAACATCATTTCCCCCTGTCATCTTCACCACGGCCACATTCACCGCCACGTTACTGGTGACATGGACTGCCAGAGGTTTTGCTTTGGTCAGTAACTTCTGTGTCTTGGTTCGCAGCAGGTTCTCCACCTTCTGAAGACTCGCCTGGCTCTCTGGCAGTTGCTTCACGATCTGTACCATTGGCATCATTGTTTAAGCCCTGAGTATACAACGCAGTTAAACGTCTGTGTTCCCTGTCGAGTGAGCTAATAAGATCTTCCCAGTCTGCATCTGCCAGGTGTCCGGGTTGGTACTCAGGAATATTCATCTCTCTATTGAGACATCTTAAACATATCCGGGCTCACACCATGCGAGAAGTACTATGAGGTCTTCCGGAGGGAGCTGAAGACCTACAAGAAGAAGACACCAGATGAGCTCGCTCAGCTCTCCGGTGCTGAGCTGACAGAGGAGCTGATAGCTGTGAACCTCTATCTAGGATTTGGTAAGGGGCAGATCTGCTTCCTTGAATACCTTATCATGGGCGGGAGTATCGTCGAGCAGCTCCTGCGAGCTAAAGGTTACTACAAGGATCGAGAGTATCTGTCAGATGTGTTCCAGCAGTTGCAGACCTCCATGGCCTCACCTGACTCAGAGCTGAACAAGGCGCTGCGATACTACAAGCTGGAAAAAGGATGCGCTGTGGAACCCTCCAGCCCTTGGATGTGCATGTTGGCAGCGTGTATAGGGGCTGTAGGGCAGGCCAGGCTGGCTCAGTGTCTCACCGTGGTCCCCACCGCTACTGACGAGAGTCAGGATAGTCTTATAGCTGATTTGCTAGCGGCGGAGTAGTAAGTAATGAGTAATAAGAGTGTAAACTCTAAATGGGCATCAGATATCCCATCCGTGCTGGCGTATATGTTAATGGAGGGTCTGTCAAACAGGTGATTTACAGGTGTGAACAGGCTAGGACTGATAGCTTTCCATAGGTTGCTGTTGGCACCTGGGAGATACTCTATCACGTCCCGGCCGACTTCTACCAGTGAGCTGCTGTGTGCACTGCCCGGAGGTTGATGTAGCACATCGGTGTGTATGTATGTTGTGCCCCGCTGGGTCACCTCGAAGAGGACCCATTCTACACGGTACTGTACCGCCCGTCTCCCCTCTAGAGAGGGTGAGATTATGTTCTCACCACCGGAGAGCAGCAGTCGGACAATCGGCATGGTTATATGTCTCGTTTAAACCCCTCCTATGGCGTACTATGGTACCCATATTTGCTCACTCGACTGGTCTTGCTGACCTCGCAGATGTGTACGCAGTTGATGCTGCCAAGGTAGAATAGGGTGATGGCAAGTCATTCGCCCTACAGTACGAAGCAAGCTCAAAGGCATTCTCCCTCCACTCCATTGGTGGTGATGGGGTGGAGATGCTCACAGACCTCAAGGATGTGTTGAAAGGGCGTCTGGGCTGCAACATAGATGGCCACAAGATCGTATTTCGGTACGATTTCCTGAAGAAGAAGTACATCCTCGAGCCGTTGATTGAGGTCTCGGATACAGAAGTGGCAGACATCAACACCCTAAATGACGACCTCAGCTTTCATCTGGTCAAACCTTATTCGAGCGGTGCCCCGCCGATGACCCATGAGGGTCTGCTATTGACCCTGGTAAACCTGCAGTTCATGTTTGAGAAGAATGAAGTGTGGTACCGTGCTGGACCTGGGGGTAACTGGCAAACATGGTTGCCACTATATAGACCTCCCGCAGTCATTGACATAGAGGTTACTCCCCTCTCCACTGTTGTGAAAAGGGATGGGAAAGTTCGAAAGCTCTACAATCGGGGATCATCCTTCCTCCCCTACATAGGTGAATGTGTCTCCCTGACGAGGGTGGGTCACCGGATCGGCGTTACAGGTGGAAAGCTCCTGCTGCATCGTCCATTCGATGGCCCAGAAGAAGCTGTTAACCTCTAGGAGGGCATCCTATGGGTAGATGGTGTGTCACATGTCACCAAAGCCAAGGGTGCTGTTAAACTGCTTCAGCGAGTGGGACTCACTAGCCCGAAAACGACTCATATAGTCCTAGAGCTACGATTCTTAGCCGGCAGCAAAGTGAAGCAGCTAGCCCCTGCCCCTGAGGGGATGAAGATCACTATCGAACCGGATGGAGCAGGGCCTCGATCTGGCACAGATATTTCTCGAGGCATTCACTCTGTTCAGTTTAACTCTATATGTATACTCAAGACGCCATCTTGTATATAAGGCTCAGTGTAGATGGCAAAAAGTTATCTACCGGAACGCACCACGATAAATAATTGGGGCAAAAATTATCTACCGGAACGCGCCACGATAAATAATTGGGGCAAAGGTTATCTACCAGAATGCGCCACGACGTAGATAACATGGCCTGATGTAGATAGCTGTGGGGGCGCCGATCGGCTGCCCCAGGGCTTGAGATAGCTGTGGGGGCCACGGATCGTCGATCGGCGCCCAGTAGGGGCCTGCCTTGCATTGAGAGGGCCGCGACCTAGATCACTTTTTTGTTCGAAAACATTTCTACCGGGACGGGTCGCGACGTGGATAACATTTTTGTTCGAGAACATTTCTACCAGGACGGGCCACAACGTAGATAACCTTTGCCCCATTTATTTATCTACGCCGAGCCTTATGTGCTTGAGGTGGTATCATTTTGGAGGTGGTATCATTTTGACTCTGGATATACTACTCTAGGCCTTAGTCAGGCTTGGCTAGGCTTTACTTAGGTAGGAAGTCAGCCATAGCTGAGCTTGGATAGACCTTACATAGGCCTTGAATAGGCATTACCGTGGCCTAACATAGACCTTACGCCCGTCTTAACCAGGCTTTGCTTGCCCTTAGCTAGGCCTTAGTCAGACTTGACTAGGCCTTACCAAGTATTATCTATGCCTTAGCTGACCTTGGATAGGCATTACATATGTCTTAACTTGGTTTTCATGGGCATTAGCTAGGATTACATATGCCTTAGCTAGGTCTTGTATAAGGCCTTACCTAGGCCGCAGCCAGGCTTTGATAGGCATTAGATAAGCAGTACCTAGGCGTTACCTATGCCTTAGCTAGGCCTTAGCCAGCCTTTGCTTGGCCTTGGCTAGGCATTATTCAGGCTTGGCTTTACTTAGGCCACAAATAAGCCACAGCTAAGCTTGGATAGGTCTTACATAGGCCTTAGATAGACCGTACCTCGGCCTTGCCTGCTCTTAATTAGGCCTTAGTCAGGCTGGGCTAGGCCTTACCTAGGCATTACCTAAGCCTTAGCTGAGCTTGGCTAGAACTTATATAGACATTATCTAAGGTTTACTAGACCCTAGATAGAATTACTTAGGCCTTATATAGGTCCTGTATAGGCATTACCTAGGCCTTACTTACTCTTCAGTCATTATTTGCTAAGCCTTACCGATGACGTGCCTAAGCCGTAGCCAGGCTTGACTAGTCATTGCAAAGGCCTTAGTGGGCTTGACTCGGCCGTAGGCAGCCTTTAATAAGCATTACCTAGGACCTATTTAGTCCTTAGCCATGATTTACTAGGACTTACCGATGCCTTACCTAAGCCTTAGTCAGACTTGACTAGACCTTAGCCTGGCTTTGCTAAGCCGTAGCTAGGCCGCAACCAGGCTTGAATAGGCCTTACCTAGGCCTTAATTAGTCCTTAGCCAGGCTTTCATAGGCATTACCGATGCCTTACCTAAGACTTAGCCAGACTTGATTGATAGACATTAGCTGAGCATTACCTAGGCGTTACCTATACCGTATCTAGGCCTTAGTCAGGCTTTGCTAGGCTTTATTTAGGCAGAAACTAAGCCATAGCTGAGCTTGGATAGGCCGTAGCTAGTCCTTACCGAGGCCTACATAGACATTACCAAGGCATTAACCAGGCTTCGCTTGGCCTTAGCTGGGCCTTACCTAGGTATTATCTAAGCCTTAGCTGAGCTTGGATAGGCATTATATAAGCCTTAGCTGGGTTTTCCTACGCCTTAACTAGGATAACATAGGCCTTGTATACGTCCTTACCCACGCCAGAGCCAGGCTTTGATAGACATTAGATAAGCAGTACCTAGGCGTTACCTATGCCTTAGCAGGCCTTAGCCAGGCTTTGCTTGGCCTTGGCTAGGCCTTAGTCAGGCTTGGCTATGCTTTATTTCGGTCATAACTAAGCCATAGCTGCGCTTGGATAGGCCTTACATAGGCCTTAGATAGACCTTACCTGGACCATAAACAGGCCTTGCATGCTCTTACTTAGGCCTTAGCCAGGCTTAACCATGCCGTAGCCAGAATTGATTAGGCCTTACCTAGACGTTATCCAGACTTTGCTAGGCCTTATATATGCGTCAACCAGGCTTCGCTTGACCTTCGCCAGGCCTTAGTCAGGTTTGACTAGGCCTTACCTAGGCCTTACCTAAGCCGGAGCCAGACTTGACTAGGCCTTACCTAGGCCCTGTATAGGCATTATCTACGCCTTTCTTAACCACGACTTGCTAGGCCTTACCGATGCCTTACCTAAGCCTTAACCAGGCTTGTCTTGGCCTTACATAGGCCTTAGTCAGGCTTGACTTGTTATTAGTCAGCCGTACTTGGCCTTAACAAGGCCTTACCTAGGCCTTAGTCAGGATTTGTTTGACCTTAGCCAGGCCTTAGTCAGGTTTGACTAGGCCTTAGCGCGGCCATACCCAAGCCACACCAGGCTGATTAAGCCATACCTAAGACTTAGCCAGGCTTGACTACGTCCTATCTAGGCCTTACATGGACCTTAGGCAGGTTTAACTAGGCATTGACAAGTCATGATTAGGCCTTACCTAGAGCTTCACTAGATCTTATCCAGGCTTTGCTATGCCGTACATAGGCCTTAGCCATGCTTTTCTTGGGCTTAGCTACGCCTTAGTCAGGCTTAACTAGGCCTTACCTAGGTCTTACTTAGGCCTTAGTCAAACTTTGTTTGACCTTAGCTAGGCCTTAGCTAGGCTTGACTAGGTTTAGGTAAGGCATCGGTAAGGCCTAGAAAATCCTGGCTAAGGACTAACTGATGCATAGGGAAGGCCTATTCAAGGCTGGCTAAGGCCTAGCGACGGCATAGCAACGTCATGTGAAGCCTAGGTAAGGCCTAATCAAGTATGGCTAAGGGCTCGTTAAGGCCTAGTCAAGCATGCCTATGGCCTATGTAAGGCCTAGTCTGGCCTAGCTAAGGCTTAGGTAAGGCATCTAGCAAATCCTGGCTAAAGACTACAAAAGGCATAGGTAAGGCCTATGCAAGGGCTGGATAAGGCCTAGATAATCCTATCTAATGCCTACGAAAACCTACCTAAGGTCAATGTATGGCCTAGTCAAGCTCAGCTAAGGCTTAAATAATACCTGGATCTGACCTAGCCACCCTTGGCTAAGGCCTAGACAGGGTCAAGCAAAGCCTGACTAAGGCATGAGTAAGGTATAGGGAACGCCTAGGTAATGCTTAACTAATGCCTATCAAAGCCTGGCTAAGGCCTAGCTAATGCCTCAGCATGCCTGGCCAAGGCCTACGTAAAGTCTAATCAAGTCGGGCTAAGGCCTATATAAAGTCTAGCAAAGCCTGTCATCACTAACTTAGATTTAGCCATGGATGCAATAATTATCTAGCCATAGGTGTGGGAATTAGTCAGCTATAGCTTTCACAAGTACCCATACATAGCCGGAGTAACTATGTATACATCTATAGCTGTGGTAAGTATCCAGTTATACATATAATAGTTAGCCAGCTATATCTGTGGAAATTAACCAGCCATAGATATGACTGGATAATTACCACATAGATGCCTGGCTCTTTGCAACTGATATGGCCGGCTAATTACCTCAGCGATGGCTGCGTACTTTTCACAGCCGTAAATGTCTACTTACCTCAGCTATCGCTAACTACTTACCATAGCTATGATTGGTAAATTACCTCAGCTATAGCTGGGTAATTACTAGAGCTATGAATGGTGTTTTGCCATGGCTATAGTAACTACTTGTCACAGATTCTTTAGCTACTTACCATAGCCATGGATGGCTGCTTAACAGTGCTATCTCTGGTTAACTTCCACTGGTGGTGGTGGCTACTGACTACGTGTATAGCTGGCTATTTGCCACAGCTATGACTGGCTACTTAAAAAGCTATGGCTGGCTAATTACCACTGCTATGCTTGGCCTCTTACCACAGCTATAGGTGTCTACTTACCAATGATATCTGGGCACTTACCAAAGCTATGGCTGACTAAGTACCATATGTATGGCTGGTTAAAAACTGCATCTATGGCTAAGTCCATGCCACAGCTATATCTAACTACTTACGCCTGCTATTGATGGATACATACCGCAGCCGTGAGTGGCTAATTACTGCAACTGTCTGGTTCGTTACCAATAATATGCCTGGCGAATTACCCAGTTACGGCTGGCGTCTTAACACTACTTGGCTGATTACCTTCCTCGGCAATAGCTGGCTACTTACTACAGCTATAGCTAGTTACTTACCACAACTATGGCTGGCTATCGATGACATCTATAGATGACTGCTTAGCGCAATCATGGCTTGCTAAATGTATCTGTTATGAATGGCTAATTACGACACCTATGGATGGGTAATTACTACAGCTGCAGCTGGCTACGTGCCTCCACCAGTGTAGGGCACTTGCTACTGTTATGCTGACTATTCACCACTGGCATGGCTGGATATATTCAACAGGAATCCATGGCTAGAATGGTATACTTGCAACACCTAGAAGTGGTTTCTACCACAACTATAGCTGGCTACTTACTACTGCTATGACTGGCTACTTAACAAGCAACGGTTGGTTAATTGACACATCTATGGCCACCTCTTTAACACTGGCTGTATACAACACACCGATGGCTGGCTAATTATTGCATCCGTTGCTAACTCCGTGCCAAAGCTATATGTGACTAGCTACACCTAACATGGATGTATACATACCAAAGCTTGACTGGCTAGTTACTACAACTGTGTCTGATTAGTTATCGCTGATACAGCAGGCCAATTACCACAGTTACACCTGTCTTCTTAACCCTACCATGGCTGATTATCTTTCTCAGCTATGGCTGGCTATTTACTACAGGTTTAGCTAGCTACTTACCACAACTATGGCTGACTCCCTACGACGGCTATAGACTTATAATACAATATAATATAATGTCTAGATAATTACCACCGCCAATGATGACTACTTGCCACTGATATGTTGACTATTTACCACTGATATGACTGGCTGTATTCAATAGCTATCGCTGGCTACTTATCACAACTATAAGAGCTACATACCATTGCTAGAGTGTGATACTTGCAACAACTAGAGCTGGTTTGTACCTCAACTATAGCTGGCTACGTAACACTGCTATGACTGGCTACACTCAACTCTATGGCTGGTTAATTACCACATCAATGGTTGCCTCTTTAACACTGGTTGTGTGCAACGGCTATTGCTGTTGGCCCCTTGCAACTGTTACAGATGGCTACTTATCACTGCTACGACTGGCTAATTGCAAAGCTATGGCGGGTTAATCACGACTGACTCCTTAAGACTACTATGGCTCGCTAATTACCTGAGCTATAGCTGCCTACTTTGCACAGCTAGAAGTATGTTAGCTACTTACCACAGCTAGCCATAGCTATGGCGGATGCTTTACTGTTCTATGGCTTGTTACATACAGCTATACTTGGCTAGTGACCACAGCTATGACTGACTACTGATCAGAGCCATGGCTGACTACCTACAGTTACAACATGCTACTTCTCAATGCTATGACTGGTTGCTTAACAGTAATGTGGTTGATTACATTCCGCAACTATGGCTAGCTCCTTACTCTATGGTTAGCCCCTCCACACAGTGGTTGGCTCACTACTACAACAATAGCTCACTACTTAACAAAACCATGGATATCTAAATATCAACACTATGGTGGCTATTTACCACAGCTATGCCTCGTTAATTACCGTAGTTATAGCTGGCTACTTACCTTCGGTAGTCGGCTACTTACCAGCGGTAGTCAAGCCTACTTGTCATTGATATGCTGGCTATTTACCACTGATATGGCTGGCTGCATACAGCATCTATAGTTGACACTTACCACAGCTATAGCTGGACAATTACCACAGCTATAACTGACTACCTACCAAAAGCTATGCCTGTGTAATCAGCACAGCTATGGGTGGCTGCTTAGCACTGCTATGGCTGTTTACCTCCCACAGCTAGGACTCGCTACTTATTACAGGTATCGCTAGCTATTTAAGATAGCTATGATGGGCCACTGATCACAACCATGGTTCGCTATTAATTACGGTAATAACTGGATACTTACAACAACAATGGCTGGATGTTTAACACTGCTATGGTTGGCGATATATTAGAGTCATAGCTGGTTAGTTAACACAGCTATAGCTATCTACTTACCACTGCTATGGTTGGGCCAAGCCAATACCAAGCCTATGGTTGACTAACTACCACATCTATGGCTGGCAAATTACTGCATCTATGGCGAACTCCTTAACGAAGCTATATCTGACTATATCCCGCTACGATGGATGTTACCTATAACGGCTATGGTTCGCTACATACCACATATATGGCTGGCTACTAGTTACCCTCGATGTCAACCCCATCTGGCTGCTTAACCCTACTATGTCTGACAACATTTCACCGCTATGGATTGTTACTTACCACACGTATAGCTGACGTTTTTACTACAGTTATGGCTGGCTGCTTGCCCCCGCTAGTGCTGGCTACTTACACTTGCTACAGCTGGTTACTGGCCACTGCTATGACTGGCCACTTACAAAGCTAGGACTGGCTAATTACCACATCTGTGTCTGGCTCCTTACAGCGGCTAGGACTTGCTCCTCACCAGCCCTATGTGTTAGACATTAATATTGCTAGGACTGCCTTCTCACCACAGCTATAGCTAGCTAATTACCAACGCTGTGGCTGGCTCACTCCCATAGCTATAGCTGACTACTTACAACAAGCATGGCTGTCTAAATATCACCGCTATGAATGCCTATTTATCACAGCTTTGGCTGGTTAATTACTACCATTATGGCTACATATTTACCACCGCTAGTCTTGGATACTTGCTACTGCTATGCTGGTTGCTTACCACAGCTATGGGTGACGACATACCACTGCTGTGGATGACCAACTACCACTGCTATTGCGGGCAGCTTAGCACAGATATGGCTGTCTCATTGCTATAGCTTGTTACTTACCGCTACCATCGGCTACACGTCAATGATATGGACTTCGAGTTCTGGTCGGCGTGTTTGTACAAGAACGCCCATCAAAGCCCGGTCTTCTTGTCACTCTATATATCGGCAATTAATAACCGCTTTTGTTAGCCAATCAAAAGCACGTCTATAATCGACCATTACTACTTCCTTGCCTCAGCATTACGTTCTCGTCTACCTGAGAGCATCAATTACTATTACAACTGTCTTAAAATTAATCACTATTCCAAACCATAACACAAATTAAATCATAGCATTGATTTAATATTAACGAAGATTTGACTAGGCCTACGCACATCAACTAAGTCCGCATTCGCAACAAAATCAATATAACTGGAACAACGCGCATGCGTAATCGCGATCCTTAATAAATCGTCTTGAAGGGCGGCATTAATAGGGCGACACGATGGGCGACCGTCGCCCCCGACGTCGCTTACGACGCCGCCTTTTGATAAAACGTTGAAATTTTAATAATACAGTTACGCGACGCATGGCGTTTGAATTAACGTTGTCACACGTTAAACGTCGCCCACGACGCGCGAGGACAATTGTGGAATTCCATACAATCACACCATTAATCACTTACTCAATCACACTATCAGTCACTTACTGGATCTCATCATTAATCATACACTAAATCACAGCATTAATCGCTCAGGCAATCTCCGACTCATCTGCATATACAGCCCACTCATTCAGCCACCCACCAGCCACCCGCCTACCCCCAGCTACTCGCACAGCTACTTGCATTGACACGCCCTGCCACTCACCAACCGAGCAACTACCGTCTCTTACACTTACCCACGCAGTCAGCCACTTGGCAATTCAGCCAGCCACTCAGGCATTCACTAAGTTACTCACGCATCCATTCGCTCAGCTACTGGCTTACACACTCAGCCACGCACTTAGTCAGTCACTCGGTCTGTCTCTTTAACTCAGTTACTCAATCAGTCTTGTCAGTACCTCTACGACACATCCAGCAAGTTTAACCAGTCAGTCTGTCGATGGGTCTGGTAGTCGGATGGTTGATCAGTCGGTCAGACTGTTAGTTAGTCCGTCAAAAATGTGGCACTCACCCACTCAGCGGGCAACTCGCCTACTCACCAAGCAACTCGCCCCTTACTCAGCAATCCATTCAGTCAGTCACTCAATCATTCATTGAGTTGGTCAATCAGCTGATTAGTTGGTTGGTCAGTTTGTCAGTCAGTCAGATAGTCAGTTGGTCTGTCAGTTAGTCGGTCAATCGGTTTGTCGATTCATTAATCGGTCATTCAGTCGACCGGTCGATCGCTCAGTCAAACGGTCGCTCAGTCAGTTGGTCAGTTTGTCGGTCAGTTCGTCAGTCAGTTGGTCTGTTAGTCTGTCGGCTGGTTAGTCGGTCAGTTGATCAGTTAATCAGTCAGCTGGTCGGTAGGTTTGTCAGTCAATTGGTCAAGCGTTCAGTGCATCAGCCAGTCTTTTGCCACGCACCCGCTAATCCTGCCTTCGTCCATTCAGCCATCCACTCACGCTTTAGTCAAGAGCCTACTCAGATATTCTATCAATAACTCTCTCAGTCGCTTGTCAATCATGTGATCAGGATGGCAGTCCATCTGCCACTCAGTCAATTGGTCAGTTATTCTGGGTATACACCACCCGATTCTAGTCTGCCCAACAAGTAATTGGCCGACTAGTTGGTATTAATATGGTGGTGTATGACCCTACACCGACTGAAAATTGGTGTTAGTCGGCCGATGAACGCTGATTACGGAAATTAATCTCGAGTCGGCGAGATCAGGTATGATCTGGTGGTGTATAGCCTACCCAATCCGACTTAGCCGTCCTGTCTTGATATGTATGGTAGCCTCAGACTTGATCTTGGTCAATTAAATCATTGGCGTTCGGGCACCTAATCAAGGATTTACATTTTATCACATGACAACAATCAGTATTTCAAGATGGCACGGATATCTGAGCTATACCTTCTTTTTTTTACTAACTAGTAGTAGTAATAGTAATAGTAGTAGTAGCAGCAGCAGCAGCAGCAGCAGCAACAGCAGCAGCAGTAGTAGTAGCAGTAGCAGTAGTAGTAGTAGTAGTAGTAGTAGTAGTAGTAGTAGTAGTAGTAGTAGTAGTAGTAGTAGTGGTAGTAGTAGTAGTAGTAGTAGTAGTAGTAGTAGTAGTAGTAGTAGTAGTAGTAGTAGTAGTGGTAGTAGTAGTAGTAGTAGTAGTAGTAGTAGTAGTAGTAGTAGTAGTAGTAGTAGTAGTAGTAGTAGTAGTAGTAGTAGTAGTAGTAGTAGTGGTGGTAGCAATAGCAGCAGTAGCAGCAGTAGTAGTAGCAGGAAAAGTGGCATTAGGTGCAACAACGGCAGCAGCAGCAGCAGCAGCAGCAGCAGCAGCAGCAGCAGCAGCAGCAGCAGCAGCAGCAGCAGCAGCAGCAGCAGCAGCAGCAGCAGCAGCAGCAGTCAGTTCCTTCCTAGACAACGCGATAACTGGCCCCACAAATAACTAGCCCTGGGCCCCGAATAAGCGTAATCCGGCTCTGTGTTAAAGGATGAAATAGCATAGACATCTGAAAATGGCTGCTTAAACAGTGTAAACTAACCAAAATACTAAGTCGAGATCTCCAGATAGTAAGTCGAGATCTCGAGATAGTAAGTCGAGATCTCGAGATAGTAAGTCGAGATCTCGAGATAGTCAGTCGAGATCTCGAGATACTAAGTCGAGATCTCGAGATACTAAGTCGAGATCTCGAGATACGTATGCGCAAATATATTTATTGTGGGGGCCCTAATACGCTTCCGTAATGAATCGCAAGCCACTGGTAAGCAAAGAATACTCTGGTTTCTCTGCGAAACGGGGATGCAGTCGGCCGTCAGATTTGTGTTTAAACTTTTTATATTTGTGAAATTCATAATTTGCATCTTCTTGCATAATGAGTAGTCGTATATATAAGAATTGATGGTAAAGTAAGAATATTGACCCACTGGAAGCGTTTCATGGACATAGTTCCATATATTAAATTTATAGCTCTATCAGGTATAGCCCCTTTAATCAAGGGCTCAAATGCTATCATAATGCCTATCAGCGCCCAATCTCGGTTAAAGTTATATCTCAAGATCGGTTCACCCGAATTGGACTAAACTTGAAGACATGCTTCCTTGTACCAAGTGGATGGAGCACAATGATTTTGAAGTCACGAGCTTAAAGTACAAGGTCGCCGTGACCTTGGTAAAACAACTCTGCTTTTACGATTAACCTTTTGGTTTAGATCAACATATCGTCTTTTAGCGCAGGATCCGTTCGCCCGAATCGCATTAAACCTGGACACATGCTTCCTTATATCGAGTGGAAGGAGCACAATGATATTGAGGTCATGAGGTCAAAGTTCAAGGTCACTGTGCCCTTGGTATAAAACCTTTTATGGTTAAGTTTTTGGTTTAGCTCAACATATTGTCTTATACCTTAAGATTGGTTCACCTGCACACGCTTTGTTATATCAAGCGGATGGAGCACAATGTTATTAAGGTCAAAGTTTCTGGTTACTGAACGTGGTATAAATCTGTTTTTTCGTTTAAGTTTTTGGTTTATGTCAACATATTGTCTTATACGTTGCATGGCTTGACCTTGGAATAAGCTTGGACACCTGCTTCCTTATATCAACGGGATGGAGCACAATGATATTGAGTTCAAAGTTCAAGGACAGTTTTATTTGTTATAAAACTATTTTTATGGTTAAGTTTTTGGTTTAGCCCATTCAGACTTCTGAGGTCAAGGTCATTGTTATCTCGATAAAAACATTTGGAAATGCATAATGACGAGATTTTCGCCAATATCCTGTCAGTGTAACACCGATGTCTTGTTTTATTAAGCTAATTCGGTGACTTTAAGAAATGTTTTGTCGTGTATTTTGTGTATGGTTGGATTGGAAGTCATTGCTGCCACCAGTCCGATTATGTCAACATATTCAACAGAACGTTTTATTTTGTTATGGAGACGTGTTGAGTTATTGCAGATTTGTGCTGTGTGATAAAAGTCGACCAAAAATATATATGTTTATTTGTTGCATTTGTACTACTACTACTACTACTACTACTACTACTACTACTACTACTACTACTACTACTACTACTACTACTACTACTACTACTACTACTACTACTACTACTACTACTACTACTGCTGCTTCTGCCGCTGCCGCTGCTGCTGCTGCTGCTGCTGCTGCTACTACTACTACTACTACTACTACTACTACTACTACTACTACTACTACTACTACTCACCACTTTGATTCCCCCGCAACCCACGCCCTGAGGGTGGAGTCAAATCTAAATGTCCTCTTGCACTCCGCAATCATATGGGTAACTGAGATACCAAATTTGGTTGAATTCGGATCAACAGTTTCGGAGGAGTTGCATTGCAATCAATTTCTTAACCTTTTTACCCCATCCCACCCACTGGGGACTGGGACAAATGTACACGGGCTCACACACTGCATTGATATGGGTAACTCACATACCAAATTTGGTTGAATTCCGTCAAGCGGTTCCAGAGGAGTTGCATTACAATCGATTCTTTGTCCGTTTGACCACACTCCCATGGGGGCGGGGTCAAATGTAAGTGTGCTCATGCACTCCGCATTGATATTGGAATACAATCAATTTCTGCACTGTTGCACTCTGCAATCATATCATATGTGTAAATCACACATCAGATTTGGTTGAATTCCATCTAACTGGTTCAGAGGAGTTGCGCTACAATCGATTTGACTTCTTGACCCCTGTCACCCTCCCTCCCCACCCCATGTGTCGGAGCCAAATGTAAATGTGCTTTTGACCGCCGCGCTGATATGGGTAACCCACATACCAAATTTGGTTGACTTCTGTCTAACAGTTTCGGAGGAGTTGTCATCCTTAATTCTTCTTCTTTTCGATCGCTGGTATCACACTTGGAGAGCCGTTCTCAAGATGAAATCTGTGGTTTTCTGCAGTTCTTCCACAGGCCCATACAGCTTTTCAAGAATAGAGGTTGACAAAGGCCAGATCTCTTCTCTCAGCAGCTGATACGTACTGCAACATTGAAGTATGTGCTCTGTGGTCTGTTCTGCTTCTCCACAAGGACAAGCGGGCGATGTCGTAAGGTGGAACCGCCTGTAGATGTGTTGGTTTAGTCTGTTGTGTCCAGTTCTGAGACGAAAAATGGTCACTTGCTCTGGCCTCGAGAGATGATGGTAGGCATCTTCTGATTGAGGTGTTCTATAGAGGGACTTAATAATAGTCTTCATCTCTGTATGGGTAACCATGTTTTCTGTCTGATTCTCTTCTGCACCCACCTTTGCCATCTTGTCTGCTTCCTCATTTCCTTGGACTCCACAGTGTGAGGGGATCCACTGCAGTGCTATCCGAAAGCATTTGATGGTTTGTAGTGCTTCTTCAAGTTGTGGCAGCTTACCTTTGGTGATAGCCTCAAGGACGGAGCGGGCATCAGATAAAAAGACAATCTGTGCAATAGGGTCTGCTGTTCTGCTGATGGTATTAGCTGCATGAACCAGTGCTTCGACTTCAGCTCTGTAGTTTGTGCAGTGTTTGCCTGTCGGTATTGCAGCTGACTCATGTTGTCCGTTTGGATACTGTATGTGCAGTCCGGCACCTCCGCTCCTAATTGCATCTTTGGCTGATCCATCTGTGTAGATCCTTATCCATGTCTCCTGAGGGTACATTTCTTCCAGCATGGCTAGGGTCAGGGCCTTCTTGCTCACATCACTGTGTTCATTTTTGGTTGTGAGATGAGGTACTGTGGTGCGAATAGCTATGCTCTCTAGTTTGTTTTCCCAGGGTGGAGGATCAAGGGTGTGGTTTGGATCTTCTATTTGTGCTGGCAACATCTCTTGGTGTTTCCTTTGAAGTGCTTTTGTCTCTTTCACAAAACTTGATCTTTTAAGTCTTCCTGATGACAGCTGTGCTTGCCTGATCTTCATCGGGTGGTTATTGAACGATTTGAACTTTGCAGCTTGGATCAGTGCTTTGCATTCCCTTCCTTTGCTAAGTGGGGGAATGCCTGCTGTCTGCTCCATTTTTTCTATTGGTGTTGCTCTCATTCCACCAGTGATGATGCGCAGTGCCTGGTTTTGTACTCTGTCGAGGTTCTGTTGATGAGATTTAGCTGTTGTCATCCATGAGCTGGATCCATACTCAAGGTGTGGTCGTACGGCACCTAGGTAGATGGTCTTGAAGATCCTTTCATTGGCACCCCCACTTTGTTCCTGCCAGCTTTCTCATGATGTTTAGCTTTCTTCTGGCCTTTGCCTCTGCATTCTGGATGTGCTCCTTCCATGTTAATCTTCTGTCATATGTGACTCCCAGGTATGTCTGCTGGTCCTCGTATTCGAGTGGAGTACCGCCCAGTGTCAGATTGCCAACCTTGGTTTTGGTGGACAGTGTGAATAGCATGGCTGATGATTTTTCTTTGTTGATGGTAATACACCAGCGATTGGCCCAAGCTGTAATTCTGTCCAAGGCGAGCTGGATTCTGTACGTGGCAGTCGTTGTGTACTCCTCGGTGCACCAGATTACGAGGTCATCTGCATAGAGGGCTGCTTGGATCCCATTGGGCAGCTCTGCTACAATGTCATTGATGAAGAGTATGAACAGAGTAGGTGATAATACTCCGCCTTGTGGCACCGCTTGTCTCAGCAATACATTCTGTCCAGATTGTCCATCCACCAGCACCCTAGCTCTGCGATTGTGTAGGTATGACTTGGTCCATCGGAACATGTTGCCACCGATGCCTGTGCGCCGGAGCTTCACGAGGAGGCCATCCTTCCACACCTTGTCAAATGCTTTCTGCAGATCGATAAAGGCAGCTAGCATCACCTTCTTGGCTTGAAAAGTGTCCTCTATGACCTGTGCAAAATGTGTTGTTTGATCTTCTGTGCTCCTGTATCTTCTGAATCCGGCCTGCTCTGAAACTATAATGTTCTCTGACTCCAGGTACCACTGCAACCGCTGGTTGATGATGCGCTCCATGGTCTTGCATATGCAGCTTGTAAGACTGATAGGACGGTAGCTCAGCACTTTCGTCTTGTTCTTTCCTTTTTTCAGAATAGGAGTCATTCTGGCTTCCTTCCAGCACTGAGGAACCTCTCCATTGGTCCAACTGAGATTAAAGATGTCTAGCAACTTGCGAAGAGATGCATTACCAAGGTGTTGGATCATTTCATTCGTAATGCCATCTGGCCCGGGAGATTTCTTCTTTTTCAGTTGGCGGATAGCCTTCTTCAGTTCTGTTAAACTAATGTCAACTTTCATTGCATCGTGAGTGTTGGTGTCTGTTCTTTCCTTTTGCTCTTTTCTAACCTCCCTTTGACGCATTCGTGGTATAGAAATGTTGCTTTCTTTTGCATATGCCTTCGCAAAGGCATCTGCTGCCATCTTTCCTGTCAGTGTTTGTCCATCTTCTTCAAGAGTAATCTTCTCTCCCCTGACACCCTCATCATTGAGTGCTTTAGTCAGTCTCCATAGTTTTGTGGTGTCTCTCTCTAAATTAAACCCTGCCGTCTTTTCCCTCCAGCTTCTTCTTTTGGCCTCCAGCTTGGTCTTTAGATACCTGGCTTTAGTTTGTTGTAGCGTGAAGTGGTTTTCATGACAGGGATTACCCTCTGCATCTTCTCTGGCCTTGTCTAGTTTATCATGTGCTGCTTGCAGTTCTGTTGTCCAGTAGGGGCGGTAGTTTTTCCTGAACCCTCGAGGAATCGCTTCATTGGCAGCCTTGAGGATACTTGAATTAAATTCCTTGACCACATTGTTGATGTTTCTCCCTTCTACTGCTATATTATGGGTAAGCTCATTGGAACGAATGCCGAACAGACTCCAATTTGCCTTTTTGTAGTTCCACCTTGGATGTTGAGGTGAACTGGTCGAAATACTTCCAGAAAGAGAGAGGAGGACTGGGCGGTGGTCGCTTCCTCCTAACTGCGATCCGACCACTCTACTGAGGTTTCTGTGAATGTCTTCTGTACAAAATGCCAAGTCCGGCGTTGTTGTCGAGTGCCATCGGCGCGAGTAGAAGGTAGGCTGATCTGTGGGATCGTTGACAAGTAAAAGGTGCTTTTCATCTTGCCATGCTTCAATGTCTTCTCCTCGTTTATCAAGTGTTCTGTATCCCCAGCTCTGGGACTGGCTATTAAAGTCTCCCGCAATGAGGAAGTGGCAGTCCGGGACCTGGATTGTGTCAAGTGAGAGATTCTTGTCATTAGGGCAGTAATAATTGACAATTTCAATCACAGAGTTGCTGGTTGTTACCTTGATCTTGATATATTCTGCCTCTTCCATAAACGTTTTGATCTGGCTGGCGTTCACGCTGTTTCGGACCAAGGTCATCACCCCACCTTTCTTTCTTCCTCTTCGATCACACCGGAAAATCTGGTAACCTCTGATCTTAAATGGTTTTCCTTCTTGCAGGTGTGTCTCTTGAATGCAGCAGATATCAATGTTGTTTTCGTACAGGAACTGTTCGAGCTCTGATTTCTTGTTGGTAACCCCTTCTGCATTGCAGTGCATGATGTTGATACTGGGGTTCTCTTTGGGTTTGGTCTTCTCTTTCCGTTGGCCAGTAGCTCTCCATCCTCGTCCCCTGGCTCCACAAGACGAGTTGATGGGACCTCCAGTAGCTGAGGGTGGGCTCCTTCGAGGCATGGAGCCCGGCGCTGCACCTGCCTGGCGGATCCTCACAGGGCGAGCACCATTTCGATTGATTCGATCTCCAAGTGTAATTTCATTAGCGTTGTGCATAATGCTCTGGTTAGCCCCTCCAAATGTCTGGATTGACACCCAGTGGGTTACACCCCTGCGCCACGTTGAGGCCGAGCATATAGTCTTAAACAGGGGCAGCCTTACTAGTTGCATTATATAGGTTATTCGGGAACATCGGGTGACATCGTCTTTTCTGCCTAGTAGTCATTTGGGAGTCGGAAATAGGCCACGACCATCTGATCTCCAGGTGTGTCCGTCAACACTAGTAACACGTTTCAGGATTTGTTGAAGTTTTATCCCAAATTTGACAGATTGTGACACTGTCTATTAGGGAGAGCAAAATGAAGTACGTCCGCAAAAAAACAGTGTTATGGTCTATACACGTTTTCAATGTAGAGAAATCTAAGGAGATGATAAAAGCATTGAATCCTATGGAAACGCATCAGTGACACGATTTCTTATCCAATGCATTATTAATTCTAAACTTTATACGTTTGTTGATATTAGCAATATGTAACATGTTCATGAGAATCATGTTAAAGGTGCATATTCACACAAGAATGATTGAAAATAAAATTGTTAAAATTGCATACTTTTATAAGCTTAAATTATGTGCGTATGTGTAATGAAACGAAATAAACCTTAACATATGTTGATTCCATTCCATATAAATTAATATAATTTTTTAAGTTGCTAAGTTGAAAAAGAGGCCCGTGCCTCTATTTCAATTTCGCAACTTAAAAAATTATGACTAGTGTTATGGTCCATACAAATTATGGATTATGTAATTATGCACAATAAAAAAATAGAAATTGTAAATTCATATAAATATCTGGGAATATATTTCTTACGAAACAGAAAATTTACAGAAAACACTAAACATTTAAGGGAGCAATGCCGTAAAGCAATGTTCTGTCTCCTAAGACGCATTACCAATCTTGATCTACCGATAGACCGTCAACTAAAACTGTTTGACTCAACTATATCACCAATAGCGGAATACGGGAGTGAAATTTGGGGATACACAAACAGTGACGTATTGGAAGCTATTCAGGTAGATTTTCTAAAATATTTACTAAATGTTAAAAGAAACACACCGTCATTCATGGTATACGGAGAATGGACCTTTCAATTTTAGCTATGCCCCGCCCATCTCTAGCTAAACTCCACCCACACCTCGCTCGTGTTGGGATCGATCGATCTGTGAACTTCCTGACTAGAAATTTCCAGAAGACTATACAGGTAAGCTGTTGACTATTTTGAAACTAATTTGACTCGGTGCTGTTGCTATGGCCGCAACAGCGCCCAGTCAAATTAGTTTCAAAATATCCAACATGTTTATTAAATAGTAGAGACATACAATTTGTACAACGTGCGGCCTATTGAGAGTTAAAGAGGCGCCGTATAGAATCATTTATAACGTAATGATCATGACGTCATCCTACACGCCGCGTAGCTGATTATGACGCCATATGAGTCATTACTCTGGAACGGTCCATTGGGGGAGATACCCGATGCAAATACAAATTTGCTGTCACATGTTACATTTCTGGGTATCACTCGTGACAGGTGAACAGAGCAAACTTTCACACAAACTATATAAATATATGTACACCAAATAAACAGCTGAAGGTATAGGGTATAATGGGTTTAAACTTAAATGTAGTTAGAAACGTTACTGAATACAACTGGATTGGGACACATCTGGGAAACTCAATGTGTAGAGAGTGATAGACAGACTATAGATCAAACCATGAAAAAGCGACTAATTTACCAATAAAATTTAGTAGATGGACCCCAGTAGATGGGATAGTGGGTGAGGTGGGTGAGGATGGGGCTGTCTCTGACGGAATGACAGCGCGAGACCGCACTGGTGACTTGTGATGATGATATAATGATAAAACGACAATGTAGAAATAACAATATTATGTGAAAATGAAATGATTTGATGATGTGATGCTATGACGATACCATTATGATAAGTAAATGGGAAGCATATACAACGCTGACGCGACTGAAGCTGATCAAATTACATAGTATTAGGACGGAGACAAAGTTGCAAAATGACGATGTCAACACAAGGATACGATACAACTAACATATCGAGTTAAAATGAAAGAACATAATGATGTGATGATGTTAGTGATGATAATATGATAATGTTATTACGATGATGACGAAATGATATAAACAATATTATGCAAATATAATGACGATGACAGAATTATGATATCTAATATATATATGATGTATATATGATGATGATGATGCAATTCAGACATAATTCTGTATACTGTAAACATACCTCTCCCATATGTCATTGTATGACCTGTGAATAATAATAAATAAAAAGTAAACTAAAAGCTAACGTTACCTGTATGTCGTTCTCATGATGAGTGATCACAATCATCATGATCGCCAGGTGAAACGCGTCGTTTTGGCAGTTTCATAAATATATTCGCTTTAACCCTTCGAACCCAAAATACGATTACTCGTTTACAATGTGAGAAATATTATGTTGGATAATTTGAACCCAATTTAACTGGAAGCTGTTGCGTATTGCAACAACATGTTTCTGTTGAATTTGTTCTAAATATTAAAACGCTTATGCATATGGTTGCCTAGAAAGTTAGGTACTGGGACTCTAGTGTTCAATGGGTTAATAAATCTTAGATATATATGTCTTACGATTTTTATCCCTCATGTGGGATATTTTTGAAAATTATTCGACTGAAAGCTTCCAGTCTACTCTGTTTCAAATTTATCATTGTGATAATTCCTATGTGGCAATGAATGTTGTATGGGCATATATCTGGCGTCTGTAAAGTTGTTATCACAATAGTTGGGTGTTAAGCATAGTGGTGCGCGATTTGAAATATTTGTTGGAACACGATACTTGTTTTATATTGTATGTAGGATTGAAAAGGGATTGAAAATGGACAGTGCTGGTGTACGCATCCTGAGATCAGGTCCTTTGAAAATTCAAAATTGCTCGAACATTTTCAAATATAATGAGGTACTTCGATTAAATATAAAATGTTACAATTGAAAAGGAATTCGTGAATCGTTGCAGTATGGTCAAAGTGGCTGAACGGGTGCATCGGTTAGGTGCGTATTCATACCAAAATGCTTCAAAATAAATTTTTTTAAATTATATACTCTTAGAGGCCTAACTTATGTGCCTAGATGTATTGGAATTAAATAATCATATGATGATTTACTTACGTACAAATTAATATAATTTCTAAAGTTGTGTAATTGAATTAGAGACACGAGCCCCTACCTAATTCAGATTCACAACTAAACAAATTATATTGATTTATACGGAATGAAACCATCATATGTTAAGATTTATTTTGCTTCATTACATTTAGGTACAGTACATAATTCAAACCTTGTCCTTGTATACAATTGTACAATTTTAACAATTTTATTTTCGAGCATATTGGTGTGAATATGCACCTTTAAATGTAACATGTTTAGGTCCTGAGTAAACATATTAAACTGTTTATGACAAACTATCAACAAAGTTATTCCATAATGCACTGCATTGTACGGCAAAAAAAGCATAATATAAAATTGATACTCGTGGAATGCATACATGCTATAGTTATCATCTACAGGCAACATATAATCGTCCTTTCCAATGTATCCATCCATCATTTGACGTCATAATCAATTATGTGACGTATAGAATGACATCACAATCAATGACGTCATTATGCCGCCATGAATAACGTGGATAAGAACGTCACGAAAGCATAATTGAAGACGGATTACGCGTTGTTGTACGAATTGTATGTCTTTAAATCAAAGATTTCAAATCAATCAAATCAAGATCATTTATTTGACAGTAACAGGATTTGTTACATAATTGAGTCCAGGTTGTCCGCCGAAGGCACATCCTATAGTTCTGGCGGACACCTTATATATATATAGAGAGAACAGTAACAATACAGACAACAGCGACAGAACTTAGATACCATGATATACATTGCATTTAGTAGATAGTATTATAAAACACACATGGGAAGGGGACGGGGGAGGGGTGGGTGGGCATGCTATGTCGGTGTTACTATTTACTATTTAATACATATCCTGTTGAATAAATTTGAAACTAATTTAACTGGGCGCTGTAGGCAGCAACAGCAGCCAATCAAATTAGTTACAAAATATTCAACAACTTAACTGCATAGTTTTCAGAAAATTGATACTCGGGGATCGATCAATTCCAACACGGCGAAGTGTGGGTGGAGCTTAGCTACTGATGGGCGGGGCATAGCTAAAACTGGAAAGGTCCATTGGCTGAATCTGACTCTGCACAAGATGTATGCTTCAAAATTAGACAGTATTTAAAGCTTTAACCCTCAAATCTCTTAAAGAAAATACCGTTTTTCTTATAGAAAATGTCTATTTGCAGACCAAGAGAATAGTATTTTTGAAAGTTTAACACTTGAATGACTGGCTCGGTTATCGAGAGCGTCATATCAATGATTACTTTCAAGGAAATAGTATTCTTGGTCCGCAAGTGGACAGTTTAAAGACTTCTGTGGATGCTGGTTTTGGCAACTTGAGTGTTAAATGTTTAAAGGTACGTATTCACATCAGAATTATTGTAGATATTAGTAACGAGACATATGGAAATAATAATTATAAACTCTCTCTCTCTCTCTCTCTCTCTCTCTCTCTCTCTCTCTCTCTCTCTCTCTCTCTCTCTCTCTCTCTCTCTCCACACCATCCGGATCAGTCATGGGAGATAACTCTTGATGCTTTAGCCACCCAGCTGTCAGCCAATCAGGCGTGTGCAGCTAGCCACAGGGCATCTGGGCAGATGAGAGAGGCGAGTGCTAGAAACAAGGAGTACGGGAAGAGGGGACTAAAAAAAGCGGTGATAGGAGGGAGATGAACGTTGTCAGCCTTTACAGCCACATGTGAATAAACCGCAAAATGCTATATATTTGTTTAAAAATGAGTT
>JAVVLW010002452.1:0-54000 GCA_034401795.1 Chaetoderma sp. LZ-2023a | reverse complement strand
GAGAGAGAGGGGGGGGGGGGAGAGGGGGGGGGGGGGGTGTGTGTGTCCAAATATTTCTTTTAACGAATATATACAATTTAATGACGTTTTCATGTTCGCTGTAAGTATGAAGCGTGAATAGTGAGTGTTGGCGTGAGTATCATGCGTGAATAGTATGAAGTTCGTAGATATCGTGACAATCATAGAATCGTAGAGTCGTAGAAACTGATTTGAACACAGTTCCTTATTCACATTCGAAACATTCGACACATTCGTTTTTTTCACGGTGGTAATAGAAACGGTGTAAGTCTCGCGCTGGTCGGTCAACCACGGGATTGTTTGCACGTTTGATGTTTAGTAATATGAATAGGCTACATTCGGGCCATATTTAAAAAAAAAATCCCGGAAATAATATTGTAGCGAATAAAAGAGTATTGAAAAACATGAAAAATCGCCCACAATTGCCTATATAAGGCGCTATGTTGTCTGAATCGGCCATTATCCCAGATTTTCATGTGTATCAATCGATAGGGCTGTCAAAGAACTATCGACATGCAAAAAATTAGAAAGTTCTATCTCCATTATTTTTAGCAATGGAGGTCTGATTACCGTAAATCTTAATGGAATTCCGTTCACATGTGTATTTATGGCGCCATTCTGTCTGAACCGGTCATTAACCCAGATTTTAGAGCAGACAGGTTGATAGGGCTCCCAAAGAACTATCGACATGCAAAAAATTAGAAAGTTCTATCTCCATTATTTTTAGCAATGGAGGTCTGATTACCATAGATCTTAATGGAATTCCGTTCACTGGCGTATTTCTGGCGCCATACTGTCTGAACCGGCCATTACCCCAGATTTTAGACCAAATACATCGATAGCGCTCCCAAAGAACTACAGACATGCAAAAAATTGGAAAGTTCTATCTCCATTATTTTTTTAACAATACACGTTTCTTTCCGATATATCCGAATGTGTCGAATGTCAATTAGATAAAACATTCGACACATTCGGTTTTTTCACGGTGGTAATAGAAACGGTGTAAGTCTCGCAGTAGTCGGTAGACCACGGGATTGCTTGGACGTCTGATGTTTAGTAATATGAATAGGCTACATTCGGACCATATTTTAAAAGAAAGATCCCGGAAATAATATTGTAGCAAACAAAAGAGTAGTGAAAAACATGAAAAAACCGCCCACAATTGCCTATATAAGGCGCTATGTTGTCTGAATCGGCCATTATCCCAGATTTTCATGTGTATCAATCGATAGGGCTGTCAAAGAACTATCGACATGCAAAAAATTAGAAAGTTCTATCTCCATTATTTTTAGCAATGGAGGTCTGATTACCATAGATCTTAATGGAATTCCGTTCACTGGCGTATTTATGGCGCCATTCTGTCTTAACCGGCCATTACCCCAGATGTTAGACCAGACAGGTTGATAGGGCTCCCAAAGAACTATCGACATGCAAACAATTAGAAAGTTCTATCTCCATTATTTTTAGCAATGGATGTCTGATTACCGTAAATCTTAATGGAATTCCATTCACAGGTGTATTTATGGCGCCACACTGTCTGAACCGGCCATTACCCCAGACTTTACACCAAACACATCGATAGCGCTCCGAAAGATCTACAGACATGCAAAAAATTAGAAAGTTCTATCTCCATTGTTTTTAGCAATACACGTTTCTTTCCGATATATCCGAATGTGTCGAATGTCAATTAGATAGACATTCGACATTCGATTTTTCAATAAAATAATAAATATTGCAAAAAAATTTACAAAAATAACTCTGTTGTTGTGCAATTAGATATTACTCAAGACCACTACAGGTGCTGATTTGGCCAGCTTGGCCAAGAAAATGGTCACAAAATCCACTTTTTTCTTAGCTCGTGTCTATTTGCCGGCTGTGAGAAGACTATTTATGAAAATTTACCACTGGAGTGACTGGCTTGGTTACCGAGCCAGTCATTCCAGTGGTAAAATTTCAAAAATTATATTCTCGAATAAAATAATAGACATTCTTCTAGACCACTACATAGTCCGTTTTTTGACGGTCTTGACCATTAAAGAGTTAACGTTAACGCAAGAGGGGTTAAGCAGTAAATTCTCTCAGCAGTGAATAACCATTCTAGCCTTCATATATACCTAATACACACCGGAAAATTAGTACATAATCAATTAAATAATGGTAACATTCAGCAGTATAAATGTTAATACAAATCTAATAATTCACCAGTAGAAGGGTTAATATGCTGGAACAACTTCAAAATATAAGTTTCATATATCTTGTTTATGAATACGATTGTATTGCCGTATACTTATGTTGGATTTTTGCAATAAACTATCTATCTATCCGCGTGGTAAGGGGATATAAAATGACAATTAAATGTCACATTAATTATTTTGATTAGCGCAATCTCAGTTTGATTGCTCAGTTTGCTACTAGATAATAAAGAGGAGAATTAAAACCTAAATATTTCGGCCACTGATGGCTACCAGTCATATTTGCAGACACCGTGCCAATCTGCTGAGATGGAACTAGTTTGGTTGCTCTAGACGTGGTGTTTCAGAACCACCCAGCAGCAAAGTAGAAAAAATGCTATGCTAGTCTAAGCTATGCTACTTTAAGCTGAGCTATGCTAAGCTATTCAAAGCTATGCTAGTCTAAGCTAAGCTAAGCTAAGCTATGCAATGCTAAGCTAAGCTAGTCTAATCTAAGTTATGTTAAGCTATGCTAGTCTAAACTAAGCTATGCAAATATATTCTAAGCTAAGCACAGCTATGCTAAGCTAGTCTAAGCTAAACTATGTTAGCTAAACTACACTAAGCTACCATAGGCTATGGTTAAACTAAGCTAAAATAGTTTAATCTGAGCGATGCTAGTCTAGGCTAAGCTAGGATAGTGTACACTAAGCTATGCTAGTCTAGGGTAAGCTAAGCTATGCTAAGCTATGGTATGCTATGTTCGGCTAAGTTAAGCTAATCTAAGCTATGATAAGCTAGGATAGGCTAAGCTAGGCTAAAATAGTCTAAGCTAAGATAGTCTAACACGCTAAGCTAAGCTCTGATAAGCTATGCTAGTCTAAGGTAAGCTGTGCTATGCTATGTTCAGCGAAGCTAAACTAAGATATTCTAATCTAAGGTATACTGAGTAATCGTCAATGGTGTCTGAGTAACACTCAATGGTGTCTGAGTATCCGTCAACGGTGTCTGAGTAATCGTCAATGGTGTCTGAGTAATCGTCAATGGTGTCTGAGTAATAGTCAATGGTGTCTGAGTAATAGTCAACGGTGTCTGAGTAATAGTCAGTGGTGTCTGAGTAACCGTCAATGGTGTCTGAGTAACCGGCAATGGTGTCTGAGTAACCGCCAATGGTGTCTGAGTAATCGTCAATGGTGTCTGAGTAATCGTCAATGGTGTCTGAGTAATCGTCAATGGTGTCTGAGTAATCGTTAATGGTGTCTGAGTAATCGCCAATGGTGTCTGAGTAATCGTCAATGGTGTCTGAGTAATCGTCAATGGTATCTGGGTAATAGCCAATGGTGTCTGAGTAATCGTCAATGCTGTCACAGTAATAGTCAATGGTGTCTGAGTAATCGTCAATGGTGTCTGAGTAATAGTCAATGGTGTCTGAGTAATCGTCAATGGTATCTGGGTAATAGTCAATGGTGTCTGAGTAATCGTCAATGCTGTCATAGTAATAGTCAATGGTGTCTGAGTAATCGTCAATGCTGTCATAGTAATAGTCAATGGAGTCTAAGTAATCGTCAATGGTGTCTGAGTAATAGTCAATGGTGTCTGAGTAATCGTCAATGGTGTCTGAGTAATCGTCAGTGGTGTCTGAGTAACCCTCAATGGTGTATGAGTAACCGTCAACGGTGTCTGAGTAATAGTCAATGGTGTCTGAGTAATAGTCAGTGGTGTCTGAGTAATCGTCAATGGTGTCTGAGTAATAGTCAACAGTGTCTGAGTAATAGTCAGTGGTGTCTGAGGAATCGTCAATGGTGTCTGAGGAATCGTCAATGGTGTCTGAGTAATAGTCAATGGTGTCTGAGTAATAGTCAACAGTGTCTGAGTAATAGTCAGTGGTGTCTGAGTAACCCTCAATGGTGTCGGAGTAACCGTCAACGGTGTCTGAATAATAGTCAATGGTGTCTGAGTAATAGTCAATGGTGTCTGATTAACGGTCAGCGGTGTCTGAGTAATCGTCAATGGTGTCTGAGTAATAGTCAATGGTGTCTGAGTAATAGTCATTGGTGTCTGTGTAATCGTCAATGCTGTCATAGTAATAGTCAATGGTGTCTGAGTAATCGTCAATGGTGTCTGAATAATCGTCAATGGTGTCTGAGTAACCCTCAATGGTGTCTGAGTAACCGTCAACGGTGTCTGAGTAATAGTCAATGGTGTCTCAGTAATAGTCAGTGGTGTCTGAGTAATCATCAATGGTGTCAGAGTAATCGTCAATGGTGTCAGAGTAATAGTCAACGGTGTCTGAGTAATCGTCAATGGTGTCTGAGTAATAGTCAATGGTGTCATAGCAATAGTCAATTGTGTCTGAGTAATAGTCAATGGTGTCTGAGTAATAGTCAATGGTGTCTGGGTAATCGTCAATGGTGTCTGAGTAATAGTCAATGGTGTCTGAGTAATAGTCAATGGTGTCTGAGTAATCATAAACGGTGTCTGAGTAATAGTCAATAGTGTCTGAGTAATCGTCAACGCTGTCATAGTAATAGTCAATGGTGTCTGAGTAATCGTCAATGGTGTCTGAGTAATAGTCAATGGTGTCTGAGTAATAGTCAATGGTGTCTGATTAACCGTCAGCGGTGTCTGAGTAATCATCAACAGTGTCTGAGTAATAGTCAATGGTGTCTGAGTAATCGTCCATGGTGTCTACGTA
Organism: Chaetoderma sp. LZ-2023a; assembly: GCA_034401795.1. Taxonomy (NCBI): domain Eukaryota; kingdom Metazoa; phylum Mollusca; class Caudofoveata; order Chaetodermatida; family Chaetodermatidae; genus Chaetoderma; species Chaetoderma sp. LZ-2023a. Next base: position 49,116 of record JAVVLW010002452.1, on the reverse strand, counting down.
ACCCTCAATGGTGTCTGAGTAACCGTCAACGGCGTCTGAGTAATAGTCAATGGTGTCTGAGTAATCGTCCATGGTGTCTGAGTAACCCTCAATGGTGTCTGAGTAACCGTCAACGGCGTCTGAGTAATAGTCAATGGTGTCTGTGTAATCGTCAATGGTATCTGTGTAATCGTCACCGGAGTCTGAGTAATCGTCAATGGTGTCTGAGTAATCATCAATGGTGTCTGAGTAATAGTCAATGGTGTCTGAGTAACCGTCAACGGTGTCTGAGTAATCATCAATGGTGTCTGAGTAATAGTCAATGGTGTCTGAGTAATCGTCAATGCTGTCATAGTAATAGTCAATGGTGTCTGAGTAATCGTCAATGGTGTCTGAGTAATAGTCAATGGTGTCTGAGTAATCGTCAATGGTGTCTGAGTAATCGTCAACGGTGTCTGAGTAATAGTCAATGGTGTCTGAGTAATCGTCAATGGTGTCTGAGTAACCGTCAACGGTGTCTGAGTAATAGTCAATGGTGTCTGAGTAATAGTCAGTGGTGTCTGAGTAATCGTCAATGGTGTCTGAGTAATAGTCAACAGTGTCTGAGTAATAGTCAGTGGTGTCTGAGGAATCGTCAATGGTGTCTGAGTAATAGTCAATGGTGTCTGAGTAATAGTCAATGGTGTCTGAGGAATCGTCAACAATGTCTGAGTAATAGTCAGTGGTGTCTAAGGAATCGTCAATGGTGTCTGAGTAATCGTCAATGGTGTCTGAGTAATAGTCAATGGTGTCTGAGTAATAGTCAATGGGGTCTGAGTAATAGTCACTGGTGTCTGAGTAATAGTCAATGGTGTCTGTGTAATCGTCAATGGTGTCTGAGTATTAGACAACAGTGTCTGAGTAATGGTCAATGGTGTCTGAGTAATCATCAACGGTGTCTGAGTAATCGTCAATGCTGTCATAGTAATAGTCAATGGTGTCTGAGTAATCGTCAATGGTGTCTGAGTAAGCCTCGATGGTATCTGAGTAATCGTCACCGGTGTCTGAGTAACCGTCAATTGTGTCTGAGTAACCGTCAATGGTGTCTGAGTAACCGTCAATGGTGTCTGAGTAATCGTCAATGGTGTCTGAGTAATCGTCAATGGTCTTGAGTAATCGTCAATGGTGTCTGAGTAATCCTCAATGGTGTCTGAGTAATCGTCAATGGTGTCTGAGTAATCGTCAATGGTGTCTGAGTAATTGCCAATCGTGTCTGAGTAATCGTCAATGGTGTCTGAGTAATCGTCAATGGTATCTGGGTAATAGTCAATGGTGTCTGAGTAATCGTCAATGCTGTCATAGTAATAGTTAATGGTGTCTGATTAATTGACAATGGTGTCTGAGTAATAGTCAATGGTGTCTGAGTAATCGTCAATGGTATCTGGGTAATAGGCAATGGTGTCTGAGTAATCGTCAATGCTGTCATAGTAATAGTTACTTGTGTCTGAGTAATCGTCAATGGTATCTGAGTAATAGTCAATGGTGTCTGAGTAATCGTCAATGGTGTCTGAGTAACCCTCAATGGTGTCTGAGTAACCGTCAACGGTGTTTGAGTAATAGTCAATGGTGTCTGAGTAGTAGTCAATGGTGTCTGAGTAATAGTCAATGGTGTCTGTGTAATCTTCAATGGTGTCTGAGTAATAGTCAACAGTGTCTGAGTAATAGTCAATGGTGTCTGAGTAACTGTCAACCGTGTCTGAGTAATCAACGGTGTCTGAGTAATCGTCAATGCTGTCATAGTAATAGGTAATAGTCAATGGTGTCTGAGTAATCGTCAATGGTGTCTGAGTAATAGTCAATGGTGTCTGAGTAATAGTCAATGGTGTCTGAGTAATTGTCAATGCTGTCATAGTAATAGTCAATGGTGTCTGAGTAATCGTCAATGGTGTCTGAATAATCGTCAATGGTGTCTGAGTAACCCACAATGGTGTCTGAGTAACCGTCAACGGTGTCTGAGTAATAGTCAATGGTGTCTCAGTAATAGTCAGTGGTGTCTGAGTAATCGTCTATGGTGTCAGAGTAATCGTCAATGGTGTCAGAGTAATAGTCAACGGTGTCTGAGTAATAGTCAGTGGTGTCTGAGGAATCGTCAATGGTGTCTGAGTAATAGTCAATGGTGTCTGAGTAATAGTCAATGGTGTGTGAGTAATAGTCAGTGGTGTCTGAGTAATCGTCAATGGTGTCTGATTAATCGTCAATGGTGTCTGAGTAATAGTCAATGGTGTCATAGCAATAGTCAATTGTGTCTGAGTAATAGTCAATGGTGTCATAGCAATAGTCAATGGTGTCTGAGGAATCGTCAATGGTGTCTGAGTAATAGTCAATGGGGTCTGAGTAATAGTCACTGGTGTCTGAGTAATAGTCAATGGTGTCTGTGTAATCGTCAATGGTGTCTGAGTAATAGACAACAGTGTCTGAGAAATGGTCAATGGTGTCTGAGTAATCATCAACGGTGTCTGAGTAATCGTCAATGCTGTCATAGTAATAGTCAATGGTGTCTGAGTAATCGTAAATGGTGTCTGAGTAATAGTCAATGGTGTCTGAGTAATCGTCAATATTGTCTGAGTAATCGTCAATGGTGTCTGAGTAACCCTCGATGGTATCTGAGTAATCGTCACCGGTGTCTGAGTAACCGTCAATTGTGTCTGAGTAACCGTCAATGGTGTCTGAGTAACCGTCAATGGTGTCTGAGTAATCGTCAATGGTGTCTGAGTAATCGTCAATGGTCTTGAGTAATCGTCAATGGTGTCTGAGTAATCCTCAATGGTGTCTGAGTAATCGTCAATGGTGTCTGCGTAATCGTCAATGGTGTCTGAGTAATCGCCAATCGTGTCTGAGTAATCGTCAATGGTGTCTGAGTAATCGTCAATGGTATCTGGGTAATAGTCAATGGTGTCTGAGTAATCGTCAATGCTGTCATAGTAATAGTTAATGGTGTCTGATTAATCGACAATGGTGTCTGAGTAATAGTCAATGGTGTCTGAGTAATCGTCAATGGTATCTGAGTAATAGTCAATGGTGTCTCAGTAATCGTCAATGGTGTCTGAGTAATCGTCAATGGTGTCTGAGTAACCCTCAATGGTGTCTGAGTAACCGTCAACGGTGTATGAGTAATAGTCAATGGTGTCTGAGTAGTAGTAGTCAATGGTGTCTGAGTAATAGTCAATGGTGTCTGTGTAATCTTCAATGGTGTCTGAGTAATAGTCAACAGTGTCTGAGTAATAGTCAATGGTGTCTGAGTAACCGTCAACCGTGTCTGAGTAATCAACGGTGTCTGAGTAATCGTCAATGCTGTCATAGTAATAGGTAATAGTCAATGGTGTCTGAGTAATCGTCAATGGTGTCTGAGTAATAGTCAATGGTGTCTGAGTAATAGTCAATGGTGTCTGAGTAATATTCAATGGTGTCATAGCAATAGTCAATGGTGTCTGGGTAACCATCAATGGTGTCTGAGTAAGCGTCAACGGTGTCTGATTAATAGTCAACGGTGTCTGAGTAATAGTCAATGGTGTCTGAGTAATCGTCAATGGTATCTGAGTAATCGTCACCGGTGACTGAGTAATGGTCAATGGTGTCTGAGTAACCGTTAACGGTGTCTGAGTAATCATCAACGGTGTATGAATAATAGTCAATGGTGTCTGTGTAATCATCAATGGTGTCTGAGTAATAGTCAACAGTGTCTGAGTAATGGTCAATGGTGTCTGAGTAACCGTCAACGGTGTCTGAGTAATCATCAACGGTGTCTGAGTAATAGTCAATGGTGTCTCAGTAATCGTCAATGCTGTCATAGTAATAGTCAATGGTGTCTGAGTAATCGTCAATGGTGTCTGAGTAATAGTCAATGGTGTCTGAGTAATCGTCAATGGTGTCTGAGTAATCGTCAATGGTGTCTGAGTAATAGTCAACAGTGTCTGAGTAATAGTCAGTGGTGTCTGAGGAATCGTCAATGGTGTCTGAGTAATAGTCAATGGTGTCTGAGGAATCGTCAATGGTGTCTGAGGAATCGCCAATGGTGTCTGAGTAATAGTCAATAGGGTCTGAGTAATAGTCACTGGTGTCTGAGTAATAGTCAATGGTGTCTGTGTAATCGTCAATGGTGTCTGAGTAATAGTCTACAGTGTCTGAGTAATGGTCAATGGTGTTTGAGTAATCATCAACGGTGTCTGAGTAATCGTCAATGCTGTCTGAGTAATCGTCAATGGTGTCTGAGTAATCGTCAATGGTGTCTGAGTAACCCTTAATGGTGTCTGAGTAACCGTCAACGGTGTTTGAGTAATAGTCACTGGTGTCTGAGTAATAGTCAATGGTGTCTGTGTAATCGTCAATGGTGTCTGAGTAATAGACAACAGTGTCTGAGTAATGGTCAATGGTGTCTGAATAATCATCAACGGTGTCTGAGTAATCGTCAATGCTGTCATAGTAATAGTCAATGGTGTCTGAGTAATCGTCAATGGTGTCTGAGTAATAGTCAATGGTGTCTGAGTAATCGTCAATATTGTCTGAGTAATCGTCAATGGTGTCTGAGTAACCCTCAATGGTGTCTGAGTAACCGTCAACGGTGTCTGAGTAATAGTCAATGGTGTCTGAGTAATCATCAACGGTGTCTGAGTAATCGTCAATGCTGTCATAGTAATAGTCAATGGTGTCTGAGTAATCATCAATGGTATCTGAGTAATAGTCAATGGTGTCTGAGTAATCGTCAATATTGTCTGAGTAACCGTCAATGGTGTCTGAGTAACCGTCAATGGTGTCTGACTAATCGTCAATCGTGTCTGAGTAATCGTCAATGGTCTTGAGTAATCGTCAATGGTGTCTGAGTAATCCTCAATGGTGTCTGAGTAATCAGCAATGGTGTCTGAGTAATCGTGAATGGTGTCTGAGTAATCGCCAACCGTGTCTGAGTAATCGTTAATGGTATCTGGGTAATAGTCAATGGTGTCTGAGTAATAGTCAATGGTGTCTGAGTAATTGTCAATGCTGTCATAGTAATAGTCAATGGTGTCTGAGTAATCGTCAATGGTGTCTGAGTAATCGTCAATGGTATCTGAGTAATAGTCAATGGTGTCTGAGTAATAGTCAATGGTGTCTGAGTAATTGTCAATGCTGTCATAGTAATAGTCAATGGTGTCTGAGTAATCGTCAATGGTGTCTGAATAATCGTCAATGGTGTCTGAGTAACCCTCAATGGTGTCTGAGTAACCGTCAACGGTGTCTGAGTAATAGTCAATGGTGTCTCAGTAATAGTCAGTGGTGTCTGAGTAATCGTCAATGGTGTCAGAGTAATCGTCAATGGTGTCAGAGTAATAGTCAATGGTGTCTGAGTAATAGTCAGTGGTGTCTGAGGAATCGTCAATGGTGTCTGAGTAATAGTCGGTGGTGTCTGAGTAATCGTCAATGGTGTCTGAGTAATAGTCAATGGTGTCTGAGTAATAGTCAATGGTGTCTGAGGAATCGTCAACGGTGTCTGAGTAATGGTCAATGGTATCTGAGTAATAGTCAATGGTGTCTGAGTAATCGTCAATATTGTCTGAGTAACCGTCAATGGTGTCTGAGTAACCGTCAATGGTGTCTGAGTAATCGTCAATCGTGTCTGAGTAATCGTCAATGGTCTTGAGTAATCGACAATGGTGTCTGAGTAATCCTCAATGGTGTCTGAGTAATCAGCAATGGTGTCTGAGTAATCGTCAATGGTGTCTGAGTAATCGCCAATCGTGTCTGAGTAATCGTCAATGGTGTCTGAGTAATCGTTAATGGTATCTGGGTAATAGTCAATGGTGTCTGAGTAATCGTCAATGCTGTCATAGTAATGGTCAATGGTGTCTGATTAATCGTCAATGGTGTCTGAGTAATCGTCAATGGTGTCTGAGTAATCGTTAATGGTATCTGGGTAATAGTCAATGGTGTCTGAGTAATCATCAATGCTGTCATAGTAATGGTCAATGGTGTCTGATTAATCGTCAATGGTGTCTGAGTAATGGTGTCTGAGTAATCGTCAATGGTATCTGAGTAATAGTCAATGGTGTCTGAGTAATAGTCAATGGTGTCTGAGTAATTGTCAATGCTGTCATACTAATAGTCAATGGTGTCTGAGTAATCGTCAATGGTGTCTGAATAATCGTCAATGGTGTCTGAGTAACCCTCAATGGTGTCTGAGTAACCGTCAACGGTGTCTGAGTAATAGTCAATGGTGTCTCAGTAATAGTCAGTGGTGTCTGAGTAATCGTCAATGGTGTCAGAGTAATCGTCAATGGTGTCAGAGTAATAGTCAATGGTGTCTGAGTAATAGTCAGTGGTGTCTGAGGAATCGTCAATGGTGTCTGAGTAATAGTCAATGGTGTCTGAGTAATAGTCAATGGTGTCTGAGGAATCGTCAACGGTGTCTGAGTAATAGTCGGTGGTGTCTGAGTAATCGTCAATGGTGTCTGAGTAATAGTCAATGGTGTCTGAGTAATAGTCAATGGTGTCTGTGTAATAGTCAATGGTGTCTGAGTAATAGTCAATGGTGTCTGGGTAATCGTCAATGGTGTCTGTGTAATCGTCAATGGTGTCTGCATAATAGTCAACGGTGTCTGCGTGATAGTCAATGATGTCTGAGTAACCATCAACGGTGTCTGAGTAATCATCAACGATGTCTGTGTAATAGTCAATGGTGTCTGACTAATCATCAACGCTGTCATAGTAATAGTCAATGGTGTCTGAGTAATCGTCAATGGTGTCTGAGTAATAGTCAATGGTGTCTGAGTAATCGTCAATGGTGTCATAGCAATAGTCAATGGTGTCTGAGTAATCGTCAATGGTATCTGAGTAATAGTCAATGGTGTCTGAGTAATCGTCAATATTGTCTGAGTAACCGTCAATGGTGTCTGAGTAACCGTCAATGGTGGCTGAGTAATCGTCAATCGTGTCTGAGTAATCGTCAATGGTCTTGAGTAATCGTCAATGGTGTCTGAGTAATCCTCAATGGTGTCTGAGTAATCAGCAATGGTGTCTGAGTAATCGTCAATGGTGTCTGGGTAATCGCCAATCGTGTCTGAGTAATCGTCAATGGTGTCTGAGTAATCGTTAATGGTATCTGGGTAATAGTCAATGGTGTCTGAGTAATCGTCAATGCTGTCATAGTAATGGTCAATGGTGTCTGATTAATCGTCAACGGTGTCTGAGTAATAGTCGGTGGTGTCTGAGTAATCGTCAATGGTGTCTGAGTAATAGTCAATGGTGTCTGAGTAATCGTCAATGGTATCTGAGTAATAGTCAATGGTGTCTGAGTAATAGTCAATGGTGTCTGAGTAATTGTCAATGCTGTCATAGTAATAGTCAATGGTGTCTGAGTAATCGTCAATGGTGTCTGAATAATCGTCAATGGTGTCTGAGTAACCCTCAATGGTGTCTGAGTAACCGTCAACGGTGTCTGAGTAATAGTCAATGGTGTCTCAGTAATAGTCAATGGTGTCTGAGTAATCGTCAATGGTGTCAGAGTAATCGTCAATGGTGTCAGAGTAATAGTCAATGGTGTCTGAGTAATAGTCAGTGGTGTCTGAGGAATCGTCAATGGTGTCTGAGTAATAGTCAATGGTGTCTGAGTAATAGTCAATGGTGTCTGAGGAATCGTCAACGGTGTCTGAGTAATAGTCGGTGGTGTCTGAGTAATCGTCAATGGTGTCTGAGTAATAGTCAATGGTGTCTGAGTAATAGTCAATGGTGTCTGAGGAATCGTCAACGGTGTCTGAGTAATAGTCGGTGGTGTCTGAGTAATCGTCAATGGTGTCTGAGTAATCGTCAATGGTGTCTGAGTAATAGTCAATGGTGTCATAGCAATAGTCAATTGTGTCTGTGTAATAGTCAATGGTGTCTGAGTAATAGTCAATGGTGTCTGGGTAATCGTCAATGGTGTCTGTGTAATCGTCAATGGTGTCTGCATAATAGTCAACGGTGTCTGCGTGATAGTCAATGATGTCTGAGTAACCATCAACGGTGTCTGAGTAATCATCAACGATGTCTGTGTAATAGTCAATGGTGTCTGACTAATCATCAACGCTGTCATAGTAATAGTCAATGGTGTCTGAGTAATCGTCAATGGTGTCTGAGTAATAGTCAATGGTGTCTGAGTAATCGTCAATGGTGTCATAGCAATAGTCAATGGTGTCTGAGTAATCGTCAATGGTATCTGAGTAATAGTCAATGGTGTCTGAGTAATCGTCAATATTGTCTGAGTAACCGTCAATGGTGTCTGAGTAACCGTCAATGGTGTCTGAGTAATCGTCAATCGTGTCTGAGTAATCGTCAATGGTCTTGAGTAATCGTCAATGGTGTCTGAGTAATCCTCAATGGTGTCTGAGTAATCAGCAATGGTGTCTGAGTAATCGTCAATGGTGTCTGAGTAATCGCCAATCGTGTCTGAGTAATCGTCAATGGTGTCTGAGTAATCGTTAATGGTATCTGGGTAATAGTCAATGGTGTCTGAGTAATAGTCAATGCTGTCATAGTAATGGTCAATGGTGTCTGATTAATCGTCAATGGTGTCTGAGTAATAGTCAATGGTGTCTGAGTAATCGTCAATGGTATCTGAGTAATAGTCAATGGTGTCTGAGTAATAGTCAATGGTGTCTGAGTAATTGTCAATGCTGTCATAGTAATAGTCAATGGTGTCTGAGTAATCGTCAATGGTGTCTGAATAATCGTCAATGGTGTCTGAGTAACCCTCAATGGTGTCTGAGTAACCGTCAACGGTGTCTGAGTAATAGTCAATGGTGTCTCAGTAATAGTCAGTGGTGTCTGAGTAATCGTCAATGGTGTCAGAGTAATCGTCAATGGTGTCAGAGTAATAGTCAATGGTGTCCGAGTAATAGTCAGTGGTGTCTGAGGAATCGTCAATGGTGTCTGAGTAATAGTCAATGGTGTCTGAGTAATAGTCAATGGTGTCTGAGGAATCGTCAACGGTGTCTGAGTAATAGTCGGTGGTGTCTGAGTAATCGTCAATGGTGTCTGAGGAATCGTCAACGGTGTCTGAGTAATCGTCAATGGTATCTGAGTAATAGTCAATGGTGTCTGAGTAATCGTCAATATTGTCTGAGTAACCGTCAATGGTGTCTGAGTAACCGTCAATGGTGTCTGAGTAATCGTCAATCGTGTCTGAGTAATCGTCAATGGTCTTGAGTAATCGTCAATGGTGTCTGAGTAATCCTCAATGGTGTCTGAGTAATCAGCAATGGTGTCTGAGTAATCGTCAATGGTGTCTGAGTAATCGCCAATCGTGTCTGAGTAATCGTCAATGGTGTCTGAGTAATCGTTAATGGTATCTGGGTAATAGTCAATGGTGTCTGAGTAATCGTCAATGCTGTCATAGTAATGGTCAATGGTGTCTGATTAATCGTCAATGGTGTCTGAGTAATAGTCAATGGTGTCTGGGTAATCGTCAATGGTATCTGAGTAATAGTCAATGGTGTCTGAGTAATAGTCAATGGTGTCTGAGTAATTGTCAATGCTGTCATAGTAATAGTCAATGGTGTCTGAGTAATCGTCAATGGTGTCTGAATAATCGTCAATGGTGTCTGAGTAACCCTCAATGGTGTCTGAGTAACCGTCAACGGTGTCTGAGTAATAGTCAATGGTGTCTCAGTAATAGTCAGTGGTGTCTGAGTAATCGTCAATGGTGTCAGAGTAATCGTCAATGGTGTCAGAGTAATAGTCAATGGTGTCTGAGTAATAGTCAGTGGTGTCTGAGGAATCGTCAATGGTGTCTGAGTAATAGTCAATGGTGTCTGAGTAATAGTCAATGGTGTCTGAGGAATCGTCAACGGTGTCTGAGTAATAGTCGGTGGTGTCTGAGTAATCGTCAATGGTGTCTGAGTAATAGTCAATGGTGTCTGAGTAATAGTCAATGGTGTCTGAGGAATCGTCAACGGTGTCTGAGTAATAGTCGGTGGTGTCTGAGTAATCGTCAATGGTGTCTGAGTAATCGTCAATGGTGTCTGAGTAATAGTCAATGGTGTCTGAGTAATCGTCAATGGTGTCTGTGTAATAGTCAATGGTGTCTGAGTAATAGTCAATGGTGTCTGGGTAATCGTCAATGGTGTCTGTGTAATCGTCAATGGTGTCTGCATAATAGTCAACGGTGTCTGCGTGATAGTCAATGATGTCTGAGTAACCATCAACGGTGTCTGAGTAATCATCAACGATGTCTGTGTAATAGTCAATGGTGTCTGACTAATCATCAACGCTGTCATAGTAATAGTCAATGGTGTCTGAGTAATCATCAATGGTGTCTGAGTAATAGTCAATGGTGTCTGAGTAATCGTCAATGGTGTCATAGCAATAGTCAATGGTGTCTGAGGAATCGTCAATGGTGTCTGAATAATAGTCAATTGTGTCTGAGTAATAGTCAATGGTGTCTGATTAACCGTCAGCAGTGTCTGAGTAATCGTCAATGGTGTCTGAGTAATCGTCAATGGTGTCTGAATAATCGTCAATGGTGTCTGAGTAACCGTCAATGGTGTCTGAGTAACCGTCAATGGTGTCTGAGTAATCGTCAATCGTGTCTGAGTAATCGTCAATGGTCTTGAGTAATCGTCAATGGTGTCTGAGTAATCCTCAATGGTGTCTGAGTAATCAGCAATGGTGTCTGAGTAATCGTCAATAGTGTCTGAGTAATCGCCAATCGTGTCTGAGTAATCGTCAATGGTGTCTGAGTAATCGTTAATGGTATCTGAGTAATAGTCAATGGTGTCTGAGTAATCGTCAATGCTGTCATAGTAATGGTCAATGGTGTCTGATTAATCGTCAATGGTGTCTGAGTAATAGTCAATGGTGTCTGAGTAATCGTCAATGGTATCTGAGTAATAGTCAATGGTGTCTGAGTAATAGTCAATGGTGTCTGAGTAATTGTCAATGCTGTCATAGTAATAGTCAATGGTGTCTGAGTAATCGTCAATGGTGTCTGAATAATCGTCAATGGTGTCTGAGTAACCCTCAATGGTGTCTGAGTAACGGTCAACGGTGTCTCAGTAATAGTCAGTGGTGTCTGAGTAATCATCAATGGTGTCAGAGTAATCGTCAATGGTGTCAGAGTAATCGTCAATGGTGTCAGAGTAATAGTCAATGGTGTCTGAGTAATAGTCAGTGGTGTCTGAGGAATCGTCAATGGTGTCTGAGTAATAGTCATTGGTGTCTGAGTAATAGTCAATGGTGTCTGAGTAATAGTCATTGGTGTCTGAGTAATAGTCGGTGGTGTCTGAGTAATCGTCAATGGTGTCTGAGTAATCGTCAATGGTGTCTGAGTAATCGTCAATGGTGTCTGAGTAATCGTCAATGGTGTCTGAGTAATAGTCAATGGTGTCATAGCAATAGTCAATTGTGTCTGTGTAATAGTCAATGGTGTCTGAGTAATAGTCAATGGTGTCTGGGTAATCGTCAATGGTGTCTGTGTAATCGTCAATGGTGTCTGCATAATAGTCAACGGTGTCTGCGTGATAGTCAATGATGTCTGAGTAACCATCAACGGTGTCTGAGTAATCATCAACGATGTCTGTGTAATAGTCAATGGTGTCTGACTAATCATCAACGCTGTCATAGTAATAGTCAATGGTGTCTGAGTAATCGTCAATGGTGTCTGAGTAATAGTCAATGGTGTCTGAATAATAGTCAATGGTGTCTGAGTAATAGTCAATGGTGTCTGATTAACCGTCAGCGGTGTCTGAGTAATCGTCAATGGTGTCTGAGTAATAGTCAATGGTGTCTGAGTAATAGTCATTGGTGTCTGTGTAATCGTCAATGCTGTCATAGTAATAGTCAATGGTGTCTGAGTAATCGTCAATGGTGTCTGAATAATCGTCAATGCTGTCTGAGTAACCCTCAGTGCTGTCTGAGTAACCGTCAACGGTGTCTGAGTAATAGTCAATGGTGTCTCAGTAATAGTCAGTGGTGTCTGAGTAATCATCAATGGTGTCAGAGTAATCGTCAATGGTGTCAGAGTAATAGTCAACGGTGTCTGAGTAATAGTCAGTGGTGTCTGAGTAATAGTCAATGGTGTCTGAGTAATAGTCATTTGTGTCTGTGTAATCGTCAATGCTGTCATAGTAATAGCCAATGGTGTCTGAGTAATAGTCAACAGTGTCTGAGTAATGGTCAATGGTGTCTGAGTAACCGTCAACGGTGTCTGAGTAATCATCAACGGTGTCTGAGTAATAGTCAATGGTGTCTCAGTAATCGTCAATGCTGTCATAGTAATAGTCAATGGTGTCTGAGTAATCGTCAATGGTGTCTGAGTAATAGTCAATGGTGTCTGAGTAATCGTCAATGGTGTCTGAGTAATCGTCAATGGTGTCTGAGTAATAGTCAACAGTGTCTGAGTAATAGTCAGTGGTGTCTGAGGAATCGTCAATGGTGTCTGAGTAATAGTCAATGGTGTCTGAGGAATCGTCAATGGTGTCTGAGGAATCGCCAATGGTGTCTGAGTAATAGTCAATAGGGTCTGAGTAATAGTCACTGGTGTCTGAGTAATAGTCAATGGTGTCTGTGTAATCGTCAATGGTGTCTGAGTAATAGTCTACAGTGTCTGAGTAATGGTCAATGGTGTTTGAGTAATCATCAACGGTGTCTGAGTAATCGTCAATGCTGTCTGAGTAATCGTCAATGGTGTCTGAGTAATCGTCAATGGTGTCTGAGTAACCCTTAATGGTGTCTGAGTAACCGTCAACGGTGTTTGAGTAATAGTCACTGGTGTCTGAGTAATAGTCAATGGTGTCTGTGTAATCGTCAATGGTGTCTGAGTAATAGACAACAGTGTCTGAGTAATGGTCAATGGTGTCTGAATAATCATCAACGGTGTCTGAGTAATCGTCAATGCTGTCATAGTAATAGTCAATGGTGTCTGAGTAATCGTCAATGGTGTCTGAGTAATAGTCAATGGTGTCTGAGTAATCGTCAATATTGTCTGAGTAATCGTCAATGGTGTCTGAGTAACCCTCAATGGTGTCTGAGTAACCGTCAACGGTGTCTGAGTAATAGTCAATGGTGTCTGAGTAATCATCAACGGTGTCTGAGTAATCGTCAATGCTGTCATAGTAATAGTCAATGGTGTCTGAGTAATCATCAATGGTATCTGAGTAATAGTCAATGGTGTCTGAGTAATCGTCAATATTGTCTGAGTAACCGTCAATGGTGTCTGAGTAACCGTCAATGGTGTCTGAGTAATCGTCAATCGTGTCTGAGTAATCGTCAATGGTCTTGAGTAATCGTCAATGGTGTCTGAGTAATCCTCAATGGTGTCTGAGTAATCAGCAATGGTGTCTGAGTAATCGTGAATGGTGTCTGAGTAATCGCCAACCGTGTCTGAGTAATCGTTAATGGTATCTGGGTAATAGTCAATGGTGTCTGAGTAATAGTCAATGGTGTCTGAGTAATTGTCAATGCTGTCATAGTAATAGTCAATGGTGTCTGAGTAATCGTCAATGGTGTCTGAGTAATCGTCAATGGTATCTGAGTAATAGTCAATGGTGTCTGAGTAATAGTCAATGGTGTCTGAGTAATTGTCAATGCTGTCATAGTAATAGTCAATGGTGTCTGAGTAATCGTCAATGGTGTCTGAATAATCGTCAATGGTGTCTGAGTAACCCTCAATGGTGTCTGAGTAACCGTCAACGGTGTCTGAGTAATAGTCAATGGTGTCTCAGTAATAGTCAGTGGTGTCTGAGTAATCGTCAATGGTGTCAGAGTAATCGTCAATAATGTCAGAGTAATAGTCAATGGTGTCTGAGTAATAGTCAGTGGTGTCTGAGGAATCGTCAATGGTGTCTGAGTAATAGTCGGTGGTGTCTGAGTAATCGTCAATGGTGTCTGAGTAATAGTCAATGGTGTCTGAGTAATAGTCAATGGTGTCTGAGGAATCGTCAACGGTGTCTGAGTAATGGTCAATGGTATCTGAGTAATAGTCAATGGTGTCTGAGTAATCGTCAATATTGTCTGAGTAACCGTCAATGGTGTCTGAGTAACCGTCAATGGTGTCTGAGTAATCGTCAATCGTGTCTGAGTAATCGTCAATGGTCTTGAGTAATCGACAATGGTGTCTGAGTAATCCTCAATGGTGTCTGAGTAATCAGCAATGGTGTCTGAGTAATCGTCAATGGTGTCTGAGTAATCGCCAATCGTGTCTGAGTAATCGTCAATGGTGTCTGAGTAATCGTTAATGGTATCTGGGTAATAGTCAATGGTGTCTGAGTAATCGTCAATGCTGTCATAGTAATGGTCAATGGTGTCTGATTAATCGTCAATGGTGTCTGAGTAATCGTCAATGGTGTCTGAGTAATCGTTAATGGTATCTGGGTAATAGTCAATGGTGTCTGAGTAATCATCAATGCTGTCATAGTAATGGTCAATGGTGTCTGATTAATCGTCAATGGTGTCTGAGTAATGGTGTCTGAGTAATCGTCAATGGTATCTGAGTAATAGTCAATGGTGTCTGAGTAATAGTCAATGGTGTCTGAGTAATTGTCAATGCTGTCATACTAATAGTCAATGGTGTCTGAGTAATCGTCAATGGTGTCTGAATAATCGTCAATGGTGTCTGAGTAACCCTCAATGGTGTCTGAGTAACCGTCAACGGTGTCTGAGTAATAGTCAATGGTGTCTCAGTAATAGTCAGTGGTGTCTGAGTAATCGTCAATGGTGTCAGAGTAATCGTCAATGGTGTCAGAGTAATAGTCAATGGTGTCTGAGTAATAGTCAGTGGTGTCTGAGGAATCGTCAATGGTGTCTGAGTAATAGTCAATGGTGTCTGAGTAATAGTCAATGGTGTCTGAGGAATCGTCAACGGTGTCTGAGTAATAGTCGGTGGTGTCTGAGTAATCGTCAATGGTGTCTGAGTAATAGTCAATGGTGTCTGAGTAATAGTCAATGGTGTCTGTGTAATAGTCAATGGTGTCTGAGTAATAGTCAATGGTGTCTGGGTAATCGTCAATGGTGTCTGTGTAATCGTCAATGGTGTCTGCATAATAGTCAACGGTGTCTGCGTGATAGTCAATGATGTCTGAGTAACCATCAACGGTGTCTGAGTAATCATCAACGATGTCTGTGTAATAGTCAATGGTGTCTGACTAATCATCAACGCTGTCATAGTAATAGTCAATGGTGTCTGAGTAATCGTCAATGGTGTCTGAGTAATAGTCAATGGTGTCTGAGTAATCGTCAATGGTGTCATAGCAATAGTCAATGGTGTCTGAGTAATCGTCAATGGTATCTGAGTAATAGTCAATGGTGTCTGAGTAATCGTCAATATTGTCTGAGTAACCGTCAATGGTGTCTGAGTAACCGTCAATGGTGGCTGAGTAATCGTCAATCGTGTCTGAGTAATCGTCAATGGTCTTGAGTAATCGTCAATGGTGTCTGAGTAATCCTCAATGGTGTCTGAGTAATCAGCAATGGTGTCTGAGTAATCGTCAATGGTGTCTGGGTAATCGCCAATCGTGTCTGAGTAATCGTCAATGGTGTCTGAGTAATCGTTAATGGTATCTGGGTAATAGTCAATGGTGTCTGAGTAATCGTCAATGCTGTCATAGTAATGGTCAATGGTGTCTGATTAATCGTCAACGGTGTCTGAGTAATAGTCGGTGGTGTCTGAGTAATCGTCAATGGTGTCTGAGTAATAGTCAATGGTGTCTGAGTAATCGTCAATGGTATCTGAGTAATAGTCAATGGTGTCTGAGTAATAGTCAATGGTGTCTGAGTAATTGTCAATGCTGTCATAGTAATAGTCAATGGTGTCTGAGTAATCGTCAATGGTGTCTGAATAATCGTCAATGGTGTCTGAGTAACCCTCAATGGTGTCTGAGTAACCGTCAACGGTGTCTGAGTAATAGTCAATGGTGTCTCAGTAATAGTCAATGGTGTCTGAGTAATCGTCAATGGTGTCAGAGTAATCGTCAATGGTGTCAGAGTAATAGTCAATGGTGTCTGAGTAATAGTCAGTGGTGTCTGAGGAATCGTCAATGGTGTCTGAGTAATAGTCAATGGTGTCTGAGTAATAGTCAATGGTGTCTGAGGAATCGTCAACGGTGTCTGAGTAATAGTCGGTGGTGTCTGAGTAATCGTCAATGGTGTCTGAGTAATAGTCAATGGTGTCTGAGTAATAGTCAATGGTGTCTGAGGAATCGTCAACGGTGTCTGAGTAATAGTCGGTGGTGTCTGAGTAATCGTCAATGGTGTCTGAGTAATCGTCAATGGTGTCTGAGTAATAGTCAATGGTGTCATAGCAATAGTCAATTGTGTCTGTGTAATAGTCAATGGTGTCTGAGTAATAGTCAATGGTGTCTGGGTAATCGTCAATGGTGTCTGTGTAATCGTCAATGGTGTCTGCATAATAGTCAACGGTGTCTGCGTGATAGTCAATGATGTCTGAGTAACCATCAACGGTGTCTGAGTAATCATCAACGATGTCTGTGTAATAGTCAATGGTGTCTGACTAATCATCAACGCTGTCATAGTAATAGTCAATGGTGTCTGAGTAATCGTCAATGGTGTCTGAGTAATAGTCAATGGTGTCTGAGTAATCGTCAATGGTGTCATAGCAATAGTCAATGGTGTCTGAGTAATCGTCAATGGTATCTGAGTAATAGTCAATGGTGTCTGAGTAATCGTCAATATTGTCTGAGTAACCGTCAATGGTGTCTGAGTAACCGTCAATGGTGTCTGAGTAATCGTCAATCGTGTCTGAGTAATCGTCAATGGTCTTGAGTAATCGTCAATGGTGTCTGAGTAATCCTCAATGGTGTCTGAGTAATCAGCAATGGTGTCTGAGTAATCGTCAATGGTGTCTGAGTAATCGCCAATCGTGTCTGAGTAATCGTCAATGGTGTCTGAGTAATCGTTAATGGTATCTGGGTAATAGTCAATGGTGTCTGAGTAATAGTCAATGCTGTCATAGTAATGGTCAATGGTGTCTGATTAATCGTCAATGGTGTCTGAGTAATAGTCAATGGTGTCTGAGTAATCGTCAATGGTATCTGAGTAATAGTCAATGGTGTCTGAGTAATAGTCAATGGTGTCTGAGTAATTGTCAATGCTGTCATAGTAATAGTCAATGGTGTCTGAGTAATCGTCAATGGTGTCTGAATAATCGTCAATGGTGTCTGAGTAACCCTCAATGGTGTCTGAGTAACCGTCAACGGTGTCTGAGTAATAGTCAATGGTGTCTCAGTAATAGTCAGTGGTGTCTGAGTAATCGTCAATGGTGTCAGAGTAATCGTCAATGGTGTCAGAGTAATAGTCAATGGTGTCCGAGTAATAGTCAGTGGTGTCTGAGGAATCGTCAATGGTGTCTGAGTAATAGTCAATGGTGTCTGAGTAATAGTCAATGGTGTCTGAGGAATCGTCAACGGTGTCTGAGTAATAGTCGGTGGTGTCTGAGTAATCGTCAATGGTGTCTGAGGAATCGTCAACGGTGTCTGAGTAATCGTCAATGGTATCTGAGTAATAGTCAATGGTGTCTGAGTAATCGTCAATATTGTCTGAGTAACCGTCAATGGTGTCTGAGTAACCGTCAATGGTGTCTGAGTAATCGTCAATCGTGTCTGAGTAATCGTCAATGGTCTTGAGTAATCGTCAATGGTGTCTGAGTAATCCTCAATGGTGTCTGAGTAATCAGCAATGGTGTCTGAGTAATCGTCAATGGTGTCTGAGTAATCGCCAATCGTGTCTGAGTAATCGTCAATGGTGTCTGAGTAATCGTTAATGGTATCTGGGTAATAGTCAATGGTGTCTGAGTAATCGTCAATGCTGTCATAGTAATGGTCAATGGTGTCTGATTAATCGTCAATGGTGTCTGAGTAATAGTCAATGGTGTCTGGGTAATCGTCAATGGTATCTGAGTAATAGTCAATGGTGTCTGAGTAATAGTCAATGGTGTCTGAGTAATTGTCAATGCTGTCATAGTAATAGTCAATGGTGTCTGAGTAATCGTCAATGGTGTCTGAATAATCGTCAATGGTGTCTGAGTAACCCTCAATGGTGTCTGAGTAACCGTCAACGGTGTCTGAGTAATAGTCAATGGTGTCTCAGTAATAGTCAGTGGTGTCTGAGTAATCGTCAATGGTGTCAGAGTAATCGTCAATGGTGTCAGAGTAATAGTCAATGGTGTCTGAGTAATAGTCAGTGGTGTCTGAGGAATCGTCAATGGTGTCTGAGTAATAGTCAATGGTGTCTGAGTAATAGTCAATGGTGTCTGAGGAATCGTCAACGGTGTCTGAGTAATAGTCGGTGGTGTCTGAGTAATCGTCAATGGTGTCTGAGTAATAGTCAATGGTGTCTGAGTAATAGTCAATGGTGTCTGAGGAATCGTCAACGGTGTCTGAGTAATAGTCGGTGGTGTCTGAGTAATCGTCAATGGTGTCTGAGTAATCGTCAATGGTGTCTGAGTAATAGTCAATGGTGTCTGAGTAATCGTCAATGGTGTCTGTGTAATAGTCAATGGTGTCTGAGTAATAGTCAATGGTGTCTGGGTAATCGTCAATGGTGTCTGTGTAATCGTCAATGGTGTCTGCATAATAGTCAACGGTGTCTGCGTGATAGTCAATGATGTCTGAGTAACCATCAACGGTGTCTGAGTAATCATCAACGATGTCTGTGTAATAGTCAATGGTGTCTGACTAATCATCAACGCTGTCATAGTAATAGTCAATGGTGTCTGAGTAATCATCAATGGTGTCTGAGTAATAGTCAATGGTGTCTGAGTAATCGTCAATGGTGTCATAACAATAGTCAATGGTGTCTGAGGAATCGTCAATGGTGTCTGAATAATAGTCAATTGTGTCTGAGTAATAGTCAATGGTGTCTGATTAACCGTCAGCAGTGTCTGAGTAATCGTCAATGGTGTCTGAGTAATCGTCAATGGTGTCTGAATAATCGTCAATGGTGTCTGAGTAACCGTCAATGGTGTCTGAGTAACCGTCAATGGTGTCTGAGTAATCGTCAATCGTGTCTGAGTAATCGTCAATGGTCTTGAGTAATCGTCAATGGTGTCTGAGTAATCCTCAATGGTGTCTGAGTAATCAGCAATGGTGTCTGAGTAATCGTCAATAGTGTCTGAGTAATCGCCAATCGTGTCTGAGTAATCGTCAATGGTGTCTGAGTAATCGTTAATGGTATCTGAGTAATAGTCAATGGTGTCTGAGTAATCGTCAATGCTGTCATAGTAATGGTCAATGGTGTCTGATTAATCGTCAATGGTGTCTGAGTAATAGTCAATGGTGTCTGAGTAATCGTCAATGGTATCTGAGTAATAGTCAATGGTGTCTGAGTAATAGTCAATGGTGTCTGAGTAATTGTCAATGCTGTCATAGTAATAGTCAATGGTGTCTGAGTAATCGTCAATGGTGTCTGAATAATCGTCAATGGTGTCTGAGTAACCCTCAATGGTGTCTGAGTAACGGTCAACGGTGTCTGAGTAATAGTCAATGGTGTCTCAGTAATAGTCAGTGGTGTCTGAGTAATCGTCAATGGTGTCAGAGTAATCGTCAATGGTGTCAGAGTAATAGTCAATGGTGTCTGAGTAATAGTCAGTGGTGTCTGAGGAATCGTCAATGGTGTCTGAGTAATAGTCATTGGTGTCTGAGTAATAGTCAATGGTGTCTGAGGAATCGTCAACGGTGTCTGAGTAATAGTCGGTGGTGTCTGAGTAATCGTCAATGGTGTCTGAGTAATCGTCAATGGTGTCTGAGTAATAGTCAATGGTGTCATAGCAATAGTCAATTGTGTCTGTGTAATAGTCAATGGTGTCTGAGTAATAGTCAATGGTGTCTGGGTAATCGTCAATGGTGTCTGTGTAATCGTCAATGGTGTCTGCATAATAGTCAACGGTGTCTGCGTGATAGTCAATGATGTCTGAGTAACCATCAACGGTGTCTGAGTAATCATCAACGATGTCTGTGTAATAGTCAATGGTGTCTGACTAATCATCAACGCTGTCATAGTAATAGTCAATGGTGTCTGAGTAATCGTCAATGGTGTCTGAGTAATAGTCAATGGTGTCTGAGTAATCGTCAATGGTGTCATAGCAATAGTCAATGGTGTCTGTGGAATCGTCAATGGTGTCTGAATAATAGTCAATGGTGTCTGAGTAATAGTCAATGGTGTCTGATTAACCGTCAGCGGTGTCTGAGTAATCGTCAATGGTGTCTGAGTAATAGTCAATGGTGTCTGAGTAATAGTCATTGGTGTCTGTGTAATCGTCAATGCTGTCATAGTAATAGTCAATGGTGTCTGAGTAATCGTCAATGGTGTCTGAATAATCGTCAATGCTGTCTGAGTAACCCTCAGTGCTGTCTGAGTAACCGTCAACGGTGTCTGAGTAATAGTCAATGGTGTCTCAGTAATAGTCAGTGGTGTCTGAGTAATCATCAATGGTGTCAGAGTAATCGTCAATGGTGTCAGAGTAATAGTCAACGGTGTCTGAGTAATAGTCAGTGGTGTCTGAGTAATAGTCAATGGTGTCTGAGTAATAGTCATTTGTGTCTGTGTAATCGTCAATGCTGTCATAGTAATAGCCAATGGTGTCTGAGTAATAGTCAATAGGGTCTGAGTAATAGTCACTGGTGTCTGAGTAATAGTCAATGGTGTCTGTGTAACACTCAGTGGTGTCTGAGTAACCGTCAACGGTGTCTGAGTAATAGTCAATGGGGTCTCAGTAATAGTCAGTGGTGTCTGAGTAATCATCAATGGTGTCAGAGTAATCGTCAATGGTGTCAGAGTAATAGTCAACGGTGTCTGAGTAATAGTCAGTGGTGTCTGAGGAATCGTCAATGGTGTCTGAGTAGTGGTCAATGGTGTCTGAGTAATAGTCAATGGGGTCTGAGGAATCGCCAATGGTGTCTGAGTAATAGTCAATAGGGTCTGAGTAATAGTCACTGGTGTCTGAGTAATAGTCAATGGTGTCTGTGTAATCGTCAATGGTGTCTGAGTAATGGTCAATAGTGTTTGAGTAATCATCAACGGTGTCTGAGTAATCGTCAATGCTGTCATAGTAATAGTCAATGGTGTCTGAGTAATCGTCAATGGTGTCTGAGTAATAGTCAATGGTGTCTGAGTAATCGTCAATGGTGTCTGAGTAATCGTCAATGGTGTCTGAGTAACCCTTAATGGTGTCTGAGTAACCGTCAACGGTGTTTGAGTAATAGTCACTGGTGTCTGAGTAATAGTCAACGGTGTGTGTGTAATCGTCAATGGTGTCTGAGTAATAGACAACAGTGTCTGAGTAATGGTCAATGGTGTCTGAATAATCATCAACGGTGTCTGAGTAATCGCCAATGCTGTCATAGTAATAGTCAATGGTGTCTGAGTAATAGTCAATGGTGTCTGAGTAATCGTCGATGGTATCTGAGTAATAGTCAATGGTGTCTGAGTAATCGTCAATATTGTCTGAGTAACCGTCAATGGTGTCTGAGTAACCGTCAATGGTGTCTGAGTAATCGTCAATCGTGTCTGAGTAATCGTCAATGGTCTTGAGTAATCGTCAATGGTGTCTGAGTAATCCTCAATGGTGTCTGAGTAATCAGCAATGGTGTCTGAGTAATCGTCAATGGTGTCTGAGTAATCGCCAATCGTGTCTGAGTAATCGTCAATGGTGTCTGAGTAATCGTTAATGGTATCTGAGTAATAGTCAATGGTGTCTGAGTAATCGTCAATGCTGTCATAGTAATAGTCAATGGTGTCTGAGTAATCGTCAATGGGGTCTGAGTAATAGTCAATGGTGTCTGAGTAATCGTCAATGGTGTCTGAGTAACCCTCAATGGTGTCTGAGTAACCGTCAACGGTGTCTGAGTAATAGTCAATGGTGTCTCAGTAATAGTCAGTGGTGTCTGAGTAATCGTCAATGGTGTCAGAGTAATCGTCAATGGTGTCAGAGTAATAGTCAATGGTGTCTGAGTAATAGTCAGTGGTGTCTGAGGAATCGTCAATGGTGTCTGAGTAATAGTCAATGGTGTCTGAGTAATAGTCAATGGTGTCTGAGGAATCGTCAACGGTGTCTGAGTAATAGTCGGTGGTGTCTGAGTAATCGTCAATGGTGTCTGAGTAATCGTCAATGGTGTCTGAGTAATAGTCAATGGTGTCATAGCAATAGTCAATTGTGTCTGTGTAATAGTCAATGGTGTCTGAGTAATAGTCAATGGTGTCTGGGTAATCGTCAATGGTGTCTGTGTAATCGTCAATGGTGTCTGCATAATAGTCAACGGTGTCTGCGTGATAGTCAATGATGTCTGAGTAACCATCAACGGTGTCTGAGTAATCATCAACGATGTCTGTGTAATAGTCAATGGTGTCTGACTAATCATCAACGCTGTCATAGTAATAGTCAATGGTGTCTGAGTAATCGTCAATGGTGTCTGAGTAATAGTCAATGGTGTCTGAGTAATCGTCAATGGTGTCATAGCAATAGTCAATGGTGTCTGTGGAATCGTCAATGGTGTCTGAATAATAGTCAATGGTGTCTGAGTAATAGTCAATGGTGTCTGATTAACCGTCAGCGGTGTCTGAGTAATCGTCAATGGTGTCTGAGTAATAGTCAATGGTGTCTGAGTAATAGTCATTGGTGTCTGTGTAATCGTCAATGCTGTCATAGTAATAGTCAATGGTGTCTGAGTAATCGTCAATGGTGTCTGAATAATCGTCAATGCTGTCTGAGTAACCCTCAGTGGTGTCTGAGTAACCGTCAACGGTGTCTGAGTAATAGTCAATGGTGTCTCAGTAATAGTCAGTGGTGTCTGAGTAATCATCAATGGTGTCAGAGTAATCGTCAATGGTGTCAGAGTAATAGTCAACGGTGTCTGAGTAATAGTCAGTGGTGTCTGAGTAATAGTCAATGGTGTCTGAGTAATAGTCATTTGTGTCTGTGTAATCGTCAATGCTGTCATAGTAATAGCCAATGGTGTCTGAGTAATAGTCAATAGGGTCTGAGTAATAGTCACTGGTGTCTGAGTAATAGTCAATGGTGTCTGTGTAACACTCAGTGGTGTCTGAGTAACCGTCAACGGTGTCTGAGTAATAGTCAATGGGGTCTCAGTAATAGTCAGTGGTGTCTGAGTAATCATCAATGGTGTCAGAGTAATCGTCAATGGTGTCAGAGTAATAGTCAACGGTGTCTGAGTAATAGTCAGTGGTGTCTGAGGAATCGTCAATGGTGTCTGAGTAGTGGTCAATGGTGTCTGAGTAATAGTCAATGGGGTCTGAGGAATCGCCAATGGTGTCTGAGTAATAGTCAATAGGGTCTGAGTAATAGTCACTGGTGTCTGAGTAATAGTCAATGGTGTCTGTGTAATCGTCAATGGTGTCTGAGTAATGGTCAATAGTGTTTGAGTAATCATCAACGGTGTCTGAGTAATCGTCAATGCTGTCATAGTAATAGTCAATGGTGTCTGAGTAATCGTCAATGGTGTCTGAGTAATAGTCAATGGTGTCTGAGTAATCGTCAATGGTGTCTGAGTAATCGTCAATGGTGTCTGAGTAACCCTTAATGGTGTCTGAGTAACCGTCAACGGTGTTTGAGTAATAGTCACTGGTGTCTGAGTAATAGTCAACGGTGTGTGTGTAATCGTCAATGGTGTCTGAGTAATAGACAACAGTGTCTGAGTAATGGTCAATGGTGTCTGAATAATCATCAACGGTGTCTGAGTAATCGCCAATGCTGTCATAGTAATAGTCAATGGTGTCTGAGTAATAGTCAATGGTGTCTGAGTAATCGTCGATGGTATCTGAGTAATAGTCAATGGTGTCTGAGTAATCGTCAATATTGTCTGAGTAACCGTCAATGGTGTCTGAGTAACCGTCAATGGTGTCTGAGTAATCGTCAATCGTGTCTGAGTAATCGTCAATGGTCTTGAGTAATCGTCAATGGTGTCTGAGTAATCCTCAATGGTGTCTGAGTAATCAGCAATGGTGTCTGAGTAATCGTCAATGGTGTCTGAGTAATCGCCAATCGTGTCTGAGTAATCGTCAATGGTGTCTGAGTAATCGTTAATGGTATCTGAGTAATAGTCAATGGTGTCTGAGTAATCGTCAATGCTGTCATAGTAATAGTCAATGGTGTCTGAGTAATCGTCAATGGTGTCTGAGTAATAGTCAATGGTGTCTGAGTAATCGTCAATGGTGTCTGAGTAACCCTCAATGGTGTCTGAGTAACCGTCAACGGTGTCTGAGTAATAGTCAATGGTGTCTCAGTAATAGTCAGTGGTGTCTGAGTAATCGTCAATGGTGTCAGAGTAATCGTCAATGGTGTCAGAGTAATAGTCAATGGTGTCTGAGTAATAGTCAGTGGTGTCTGAGGAATCGTCAATGGTGTCTGAGTAATAGTCAATGGTGTCTGAGTAATAGTCGGTGGTGTCTGAGTAATCGTCAATGGTGTCTGAGTAATCGTCAATGGTGTCTGAGTAATAGTCAATGGTGTCATAGCAATAGTCAATTGTGTCTGTGTAATAGTCAATGGTGTCTGAGTAATAGTCAATGGTGTCTGGGTAATCGTCAATGGTGTCAGTGTAATCGTCAATGGTGTCTGCATAATAGTCAACGGTGTCTGCGTGATAGTCAATGATGTCTGAGTAACCATCAACGGTGTCTGAGTAATCATCAACGATGTCTGTGTAATAGTCAATGGTGTCTGACTAATCATCAACGCTGTCATAGTAATAGTCAATGGTGTCATAGCAATAGTCAATTGTGTCTGTGTAATAGTCAATGGTGTCTGAGTAATAGTCAATGGTGTCTGGGTAATCGTCAATGGTGTCTGTGTAATCGTCAATGGTGTCTGCATAATAGTCAACGGTGTCTGCGTGATAGTCAATGATGTCTGAGTAACCATCAACGGTGTCTGAGTAATCATCAACGATGTCTGTGTAATAGTCAATGGTGTCTGACTAATCATCAACGCTGTCATAGTAATAGTCAATGGTGTCTGAGTAATCGTCAATGGTGTCTGAGTAATAGTCAATGGTGTCTGAGTAATCGTCAATGGTGTCATAGCAATAGTCAATGGTGTCTGAGGAATCGTCAATGGTGTCTGAATAACAGTCAATGGTGTCTGAGTAATAGTCAATGGTGTCTGATTAACCGTCAGCGGTGTCTGAGTAATCGTCAATGGTGTCTGAGTAATAGTCAATGGTGTCTGAGTAATAGTCATTGGTGTCTGTGTAATCGTCAATGCTGTCATAGTAATAGTCAATGGTGTCTGAGTAATCGTCAATGGTGTCTGAATAATCGTCAATGGTGTCTGAGTAACCCTCAGTGGTGTCTGAGTAACCGTCAACGGTGTCTGAGTAATAGTCAATGGTGTCTGAGTAATCGTCAATGGTGTCTGAATAATCGTCAATGGGGTCTGAGTAACCCTCAGTGGTGTCTGAGTAACCGTCAACGGTGTCTGAGTAATAGTCAATGGTGTCTCAGTAATAGTCAGTGGTGTCTGAGTAATCATCAATGGTGTCAGAGTAATCGTCAATGGTGTCAGAGTAATAGTCAACGGTGTCTGAGTAATAGTCAGTGGTGTCTGAGGAATCGTCAATGGTGTCTGAGTAGTGGTCAATGGTGTCTGAGTAATAGTCAATGGGGTCTGAGGAATCGTCAACGGTGTCTGAGTAATAGTCAGTGGTGTCTGAGTATCGTCAATGGTGTCTGAGTAATAGTCAATGGTGTCTGAGTAATCGTCAATGGTGTCATAGCAATAGTCAATGGTGTCTGAGGAATCGTCATTGGTGTCTGAATAATAGTCAATGGTGTCTGAGTAATAGTCAATGGTGTCTGATTAACCGTCAGCAGTGTCTGAGTAATCGTCAATGGTGTCTGAGTAATAGTCAATGGTGTCTGAGTAATAGTCATTGGTGTCTGTGTAATCGTCAATGCTGTCATAGTAATAGTCAATGGTGTCTGAGTAATCGTCAATGGTGTCTGAATAATCGTCAATGGTGTCTGAGTAACCCTCAGTGGTGTCTGAGTAACCGTCAACGGTGTCTGAGTAATAGTCAATGGGGTCTCAGTAATAGTCAGTGGTGTCTGAGTAATCATCAATGGTGTCAGAGTAATCGTCAATGGTGTCAGAGTAATAGTCAACGGTGTCTGAGTAATAGTCAGTGGTGTCTGAGGAATCGTCAATGGTGTCTGAGTAGTGGTCAATGGTGTCTGAGTAATAGTCAATGGGGTCTGAGGAATCGCCAATGGTGTCTGAGTAATAGTCAATAGGGTTTGAGTAATAGTCACTGGTGTCTGAATAATAGTCAATGGTGTCTGTGTAATCGTCAATGGTGTCTGAGTAATAGTCTACAGTGTCTGAGTAATGGTCAATAGTGTTTGAGTAATCATCAACGGTGTCTGAGTAATCGTCAATGCTGTCATAGTAATAGTCAATGGTGTCTGAGTAATCGTCAATGGTGTCTGAGTAATAGTCAATGGTGTCTGAGTAATCGTCAATGGTGTCTGAGTAATCGTCAATGGTGTCTGAGTAACCCTTAATGGTGTCTGAGTAACCGTCAACGGTGTTTGAGTAATAGTCACTGGTGTCTGAGTAATAGTCAATGGTGTGTGTGTAATCGTCAATGGTGTCTGAGTAATAGACAACAGTGTCTGAGTAATGGTCAATGGTGTCTGAGTAATCGTCAATGGTGTCATAGCAATAGTCAATGGTGTCTGAGGAATCGTCAATGGTGTCTGAATAACAGTCAATGGTGTCTGAGTAATAGTCAATGGTGTCTGATTAACCGTCAGCGGTGTCTGAGTAATCGTCAATGGTGTCTGAGTAATAGTCAATGGTGTCTGAGTAATAGTCATTGGTGTCTGTGTAATCGTCAATGCTGTCATAGTAATAGTCAATGGTGTCTGAGTAATCGTCAATGGTGTCTGAATAATCGTCAATGGTGTCTGAGTAACCCTCAGTGGTGTCTGAGTAACCGTCAACGGTGTCTGAGTAATAGTCAATGGTGTCTGAGTAATCGTCAATGGTGTCTGAATAATCGTCAATGGGGTCTGAGTAACCCTCAGTGGTGTCTGAGTAACCGTCAACGGTGTCTGAGTAATAGTCAATGGTGTCTCAGTAATAGTCAGTGGTGTCTGAGTAATCATCAATGGTGTCAGAGTAATCGTCAATGGTGTCAGAGTAATAGTCAACGGTGTCTGAGTAATAGTCAGTGGTGTCTGAGGAATCGTCAATGGTGTCTGAGTAGTGGTCAATGGTGTCTGAGTAATAGTCAATGGGGTCTGAGGAATCGTCAACGGTGTCTGAGTAATAGTCAGTGGTGTCTGAGTATCGTCAATGGTGTCTGAGTAATAGTCAATGGTGTCTGAGTAATCGTCAATGGTGTCATAGCAATAGTCAATGGTGTCTGAGGAATCGTCATTGGTGTCTGAATAATAGTCAATGGTGTCTGAGTAATAGTCAATGGTGTCTGATTAACCGTCAGCAGTGTCTGAGTAATCGTCAATGGTGTCTGAGTAATAGTCAATGGTGTCTGAGTAATAGTCATTGGTGTCTGTGTAATCGTCAATGCTGTCATAGTAATAGTCAATGGTGTCTGAGTAATCGTCAATGGTGTCTGAATAATCGTCAATGGTGTCTGAGTAACCCTCAGTGGTGTCTGAGTAACCGTCAACGGTGTCTGAGTAATAGTCAATGGGGTCTCAGTAATAGTCAGTGGTGTCTGAGTAATCATCAATGGTGTCAGAGTAATCGTCAATGGTGTCAGAGTAATAGTCAACGGTGTCTGAGTAATAGTCAGTGGTGTCTGAGGAATCGTCAATGGTGTCTGAGTAGTGGTCAATGGTGTCTGAGTAATAGTCAATGGGGTCTGAGGAATCGCCAATGGTGTCTGAGTAATAGTCAATAGGGTTTGAGTAATAGTCACTGGTGTCTGAATAATAGTCAATGGTGTCTGTGTAATCGTCAATGGTGTCTGAGTAATAGTCTACAGTGTCTGAGTAATGGTCAATAGTGTTTGAGTAATCATCAACGGTGTCTGAGTAATCGTCAATGCTGTCATAGTAATAGTCAATGGTGTCTGAGTAATCGTCAATGGTGTCTGAGTAATAGTCAATGGTGTCTGAGTAATCGTCAATGGTGTCTGAGTAATCGTCAATGGTGTCTGAGTAACCCTTAATGGTGTCTGAGTAACCGTCAACGGTGTTTGAGTAATAGTCACTGGTGTCTGAGTAATAGTCAATGGTGTGTGTGTAATCGTCAATGGTGTCTGAGTAATAGACAACAGTGTCTGAGTAATGGTCAATGGTGTCTGAATAATCATCAACGGTGTCTGAGTAATCGTCAATGCTGTCATAGTAATAGTCAATGGTGTCTGAGTAATAGTCAATGGTGTCTGAGTAATCGTCAATGGTATCTGAGTAATAGTCAATGGTGTCTGAGTAATCGTCAATATTGTCTGAGTAACCGTCAATGGTGTCTGAGTAACCGTCAATGGTGTCTGAGTAATCGTCAATCGTGTCTGAGTAATCGTCAATGGTCTTGAGTAATCGTCAATGGTGTCTGAGTAATCCTCAATGGTGTCTGAGTAATCAGCAATGGTGTCTGAGTAATCGTCAATGGTGTCTGAGTAATCGCCAATCGTGTCTGAGTAATCGTCAATGGTGTCTGAGTAATCGTTAATGGTATCTGAGTAATAGTCAATGGTGTCTGAGTAATCGCCAATGCTGTCATAGTAATGGTCAATGGTGTCTGATTAATCGTCAATGGTGTCTGAGTAATAGTCAATGGTGTCTGAGTAATCGTCAATGGTATCTGAGTAATAGTCTATGGTGTCTGAGTAATAGTAAATGGTGTCTGAGTAATTGTCAATGCTGTCATAGTAATAGTCAATGGTGTCTGAGTAATCGTCAATGGTGTCTGAATAATCGTCAATGGTGTCTCAGTAACCCTCAATGGTGTCTGAGTAACCGTCAACGGTGTCTGAGTAATAGTCAATGGTGTCTCAGTAATAGTCAGTGGTGTCTGAGTAATCGTCAATGGTGTCAGAGTAATCGTCAATGGTGTCAGAGTAATAGTCAATGGTGTCTGAGTAATAGTCAGTGGTGTCTGAGGAATCGTCAATGGTGTCTGAGTAATAGTCAATGGTGTCTGAGTAATAGTCAATGGTGTCTGAGGAATCGTCAACGGTGTCTGAGTAATAGTCGGTGGTGTCTGAGTAATCGTCAATGGTGTCTGAGTAATCGTCAATGGTGTCTGAGTAATAGTCAATGGTGTCATAGCAATAGTCAATTGTGTCTGTGTAATAGTCAATGGTGTCTGAGTAATAGTCAATGGTGTCTGGGTAATCGTCAATGGTGTCAGTGTAATCGTCAATGGTGTCTGCATAATAGTCAACGGTGTCTGCGTGATAGTCAATGATGTCTGAGTAACCATCAACGGTGTCTGAGTAATCATCAACGATGTCTGTGTAATAGTCAATGGTGTCTGACTAATCATCAACGCTGTCATAGTAATAGTCAATGGTGTCATAGCAATAGTCAATTGTGTCTGTGTAATAGTCAATGGTGTCTGAGTAATAGTCAATGGTGTCTGGGTAATCGTCAATGGTGTCTGTGTAATCGTCAATGGTGTCTGCATAATAGTCAACGGTGTCTGCGTGATAGTCAATGATGTCTGAGTAACCATCAACGGTGTCTGAGTAATCATCAACGATGTCTGTGTAAGAGTCAATGGTGTCTGACTAATCATCAACGCTGTCATAGTAATAGTCAATGGTGTCTGAGTAATCGTCAATGGTGTCTGAGTAATAGTCAATGGTGTCTGAGTAATCGTCAATGGTGTCATAGCAATAGTCAATGGTGTCTGAGGAATCGTCAATGGTGTCTGAATAATAGTCAATGGTGTCTGAGTAATAGTCAATGGTGTCTGATTAACCGTCAGCGGTGTCTGAGTAATCGTCAATGGTGTCTGAGTAATAGTCAATGGTGTCTGAGTAATAGTCATTGGTGTCTGTGTAATCGTCAATGCTGTCATAGTAATAGTCAATGGTGTCTGAGTAATCGTCAATGGTGCCTGAATAATCGTCAATGGTGTCTGAGTAACCCTCAATGGTGTCTGAGTAACCGTCAACGGCGTCTGAGTAATAGTCAATGGTGTCTGAGTAAGCGTCAATGGTATCTGAGTAATCGTCACCGGTGTCTGAGTAATCGTCAATGGTGTCTGAGTAATCATCAATGGTGTCTGAGTAATAGTCAATGGTGTCTGAGTAATAGTTATTGGTGTCTGAGTAATAGTCAACGGTGTCTGAGTAATGGTCAATGGTGTCTGAGTAACCGTCAACGGTGTCTGAGTAATCATCAACGGTGTCTGAGTAATAGTCAATGGTGTCTGAGTAATCGTCAATGCTGTCATAGTAATAGTCAATGGTGTCTGAGTAATCGTCAATGGTGTCTGAGTAATAGTGAATGGTGTCTGAGTAATCGTCAATGGTGTCTTAGTAATCGTCAAAGGTGTCTGAGTAATAGTCAATGGTGTCTGAGTAATCGTCAATGGTGTCTGAGTAACCCTCAATGGTGTCTGAGTAACCATCAACGGAGTCTGAGTAATAGTCAATGGTGTCTGAGTAATAGTCAGTGGTGTCTGAGTAATCGTCAATGGTGTCTGAGTAATAGTCAACAGTGTCTGAGTAATAGTCAGTGGTGTCTGAGGAATCGTCAATGGTGTCTTGAGTAATAGTCAATGGTGTCTGAGTAATAGTCAATGGTGTCTGAGTAATAGTCAATGGGGTCTGAGGAATCGTCAACGGTGTCTGAGTAATAGTCAGTGGTGTCTGAGTAATCGTCAATGGTGTCTGAGTAATCGTCAATGGTGTCTGAATAATAGTCAATGGTGTCATAGCAATAGTCAATTGTGTCTGAGTAATAGTCAATGGTGTCTGAGTAATAGTCAATGGTGTCTGGGTAATCGTCAATAGTGTCTGAGTAATAGTCAATGGTGTCTGAGTAATCGTCAATACTGTCATAGTAATAGTCAATGCTGTCTGAGTAATCGTCCATGGTGTCTGAGTAACCCTCAATGGTGTCTGAGTAATCGTCCATGGTGTCTGAGTAACCCTCAATGGTGTCTGAGTAATCGGCAATGGTATCTGAGTAATCGTCACTGGTGTCTGAGTAATTGTCAATGGTGTCTGAGTAATCATCAATGGTGTCTGAGTAATAGTCAATGGTGTCTGAGTAATAGTCTTTGGTGTCTGAGTAATAGTCAACGGTGTCTGAGTAATGGTCAATGGTGTCTGAGTAACCGTCAACGGTGTCTGAGTAATCATCAACGGTGTCTGAGTAATAGTCAAGGGTGTCTGAGTAATCGTCAATGGTATCTGAGTAATCGTCACCGGTGTCTGAGTAATGGTCAATGGTGTCTGAGTAACCGTTAACGGTGTCTGAGTAATCATCAACGGTGTCTGAATAATAGTCAATGGTGTCTGTGTAATCATCAATGGTGTCTGAGTAATAGTCAACAGTGTCTGAGTAATGGTCAATGGTGTCTGAGTAACCGTCAACGGTGTCTGAGTAATCATCAACGGTGACTGAGTAATAGTCAATGGTGTCTGAGTAATCGTCAATGCTGTCATAGTAATAGTCAATGGCGTCTGGGTAATCGTCAATGGTGTCAGTGTAATCGTCAATGGTGTCTGCATAATAGTCAACGGTGTCTGCGTGATAGTCAATGATGTCTGAGTAACCATCAACGGTGTCTGAGTAATCATCAACGATGTCTGTGTAATAGTCAATGGTGTCTGACTAATCATCAACGCTGTCATAGTAATAGTCAATGGTGTCATAGCAATAGTCAATTGTGTCTGTGTAATAGTCAATGGTGTCTGAGTAATAGTCAATGGTGTCTGGGTAATCGTCAATGGTGTCTGTGTAATCGTCAATGGTGTCTGCATAATAGTCAACGGTGTCTGCGTGATAGTCAATGATGTCTGAGTAACCATCAACGGTGTCTGAGTAATCATCAACGATGTCTGTGTAAGAGTCAATGGTGTCTGACTAATCATCAACGCTGTCATAGTAATAGTCAATGGTGTCTGAGTAATCGTCAATGGTGTCTGAGTAATAGTCAATGGTGTCTGAGTAATCGTCAATGGTGTCATAGCAATAGTCAATGGTGTCTGAGGAATCGTCAATGGTGTCTGAATAATAGTCAATGGTGTCTGAGTAATAGTCAATGGTGTCTGATTAACCGTCAGCGGTGTCTGAGTAATCGTCAATGGTGTCTGAGTAATAGTCAATGGTGTCTGAGTAATAGTCATTGGTGTCTGTGTAATCGTCAATGCTGTCATAGTAATAGTCAATGGTGTCTGAGTAATCGTCAATGGTGCCTGAATAATCGTCAATGGTGTCTGAGTAACCCTCAATGGTGTCTGAGTAACCGTCAACGGCGTCTGAGTAATAGTCAATGGTGTCTGAGTAAGCGTCAATGGTATCTGAGTAATCGTCACCGGTGTCTGAGTAATCGTCAATGGTGTCTGAGTAATCATCAATGGTGTCTGAGTAATAGTCAATGGTGTCTGAGTAATAGTTATTGGTGTCTGAGTAATAGTCAACGGTGTCTGAGTAATGGTCAATGGTGTCTGAGTAACCGTCAACGGTGTCTGAGTAATCATCAACGGTGTCTGAGTAATAGTCAATGGTGTCTGAGTAATCGTCAATGCTGTCATAGTAATAGTCAATGGTGTCTGAGTAATCGTCAATGGTGTCTGAGTAATAGTGAATGGTGTCTGAGTAATCGTCAATGGTGTCTTAGTAATCGTCAAAGGTGTCTGAGTAATAGTCAATGGTGTCTGAGTAATCGTCAATGGTGTCTGAGTAACCCTCAATGGTGTCTGAGTAACCATCAACGGAGTCTGAGTAATAGTCAATGGTGTCTGAGTAATAGTCAGTGGTGTCTGAGTAATCGTCAATGGTGTCTGAGTAATAGTCAACAGTGTCTGAGTAATAGTCAGTGGTGTCTGAGGAATCGTCAATGGTGTCTTGAGTAATAGTCAATGGTGTCTGAGTAATAGTCAATGGTGTCTGAGTAATAGTCAATGGGGTCTGAGGAATCGTCAACGGTGTCTGAGTAATAGTCAGTGGTGTCTGAGTAATCGTCAATGGTGTCTGAGTAATCGTCAATGGTGTCTGAATAATAGTCAATGGTGTCATAGCAATAGTCAATTGTGTCTGAGTAATAGTCAATGGTGTCTGAGTAATAGTCAATGGTGTCTGGGTAATCGTCAATAGTGTCTGAGTAATAGTCAATGGTGTCTGAGTAATCGTCAATACTGTCATAGTAATAGTCAATGCTGTCTGAGTAATCGTCCATGGTGTCTGAGTAACCCTCAATGGTGTCTGAGTAATCGTCCATGGTGTCTGAGTAACCCTCAATGGTGTCTGAGTAATCGGCAATGGTATCTGAGTAATCGTCACTGGTGTCTGAGTAATTGTCAATGGTGTCTGAGTAATCATCAATGGTGTCTGAGTAATAGTCAATGGTGTCTGAGTAATAGTCTTTGGTGTCTGAGTAATAGTCAACGGTGTCTGAGTAATGGTCAATGGTGTCTGAGTAACCGTCAACGGTGTCTGAGTAATCATCAACGGTGTCTGAGTAATAGTCAAGGGTGTCTGAGTAATCGTCAATGGTATCTGAGTAATCGTCACCGGTGTCTGAGTAATGGTCAATGGTGTCTGAGTAACCGTTAACGGTGTCTGAGTAATCATCAACGGTGTCTGAATAATAGTCAATGGTGTCTGTGTAATCATCAATGGTGTCTGAGTAATAGTCAACAGTGTCTGAGTAATGGTCAATGGTGTCTGAGTAACCGTCAACGGTGTCTGAGTAATCATCAACGGTGACTGAGTAATAGTCAATGGTGTCTGAGTAATCGTCAATGCTGTCATAGTAATAGTCAATGGTGTCTGAGTAATCGTCAATGGTGTCTGAGTAATAGTCAATGGTGTCTGAGTAATCGTCAATGGTGTCTGAGTAATCGTCAATGGTGTCTGAGTAATAGTCAACAGTGTCTGAGTAATAGTCAGTGGTGTCTGAGGAATCGTCAATGATGTCTGAGTAATAGTCAATGGTGTCTGAGTAATAGTCAATGGTGTCTGAGGAATCGTCAACAATGTCTGAGTAATAGTCAGTGGTGTCTGAGGAATCGTCAATGGTGTCTGAGTAATCGTCAATGGTGTCTGCTAATAGTCAATGGTGTCATAGCAATAGTCAATGGTGTCTGAGGAATCGCCAATGGTGTCTGAGTAATAGTCAATAGGGTCTGAGTAATAGTCACTGGTGTCTGAGTAATAGTCAATGGTGTCTGTGTAATCGTCAATGGTGTCTGAGTAATAGTCTACAGTGTCTGAGTAATGGTCAATGGTGTCTGGGTAATCGTCAATGGTGTCTGAGTAATAGTCAATGGTGTCTGAGTAATCGTCAATACTGTCATAGTAATAGTCAATGCTGTCTGAGTAATCGTCCATGGTGTCTGAGTAACCCTCAATGGTGTCTGAGTAACCGTCAACGGCGTCTGAGTAATAGTCAATGGTATCTGAGTAATCGTCCATGGTGTCTGAGTAACCCTCAATGGTGTCTGAGTAACCGTCAACGGCGTCTGAGTAATAGTCAATGGTGTCTGAGTAATCATCACCGGTGTCTGAGTAATCGTCAATGGTGTCTGAGTAATCATCAATGGTGTCTGAGTAATAGTCAATGGTGTCTGAGTAATAGTCATTGGTGTCTGAGTAATAGTCAACGGTGTCTGAGTAATGGTCAATGGTGTCTGAGTAACCGTCAACGGTGTCTGAGTAATCATCAACGGTGTCTGAGTAATAGTCAATGGTGTCTGAGTAATCGTCAATGGTATCTGAGTAATCGTCACCGGTGTCTGAGTAATGGTCAATGGTGTCTGAGTAACCGTTAATGGTGTATGAGTAATCATCAACGGTGTCTGAATAATAGTCAATGGTGTCTGTGTAATCATCAATGGTGTCTGAGTAATAGTCAACAGTGTCTGAGTAATGGTCAATGGTGTCTGAGTAACCGTCAACGGTGTCTGAGTAATCATCAACGGTGTCTGAGTAATAGTCAATGGTGTCTGAGTAATCGTCAATGCTGTCATAGTAATAGTCAATGGTGTCTGAGTAGTCGTCAATGGTGTCTGAGTAATAGTCAATGGTGTCTGAGTAATCGTCAATGGTGTCTGAGTAATCGTCAATGGTGTCTGAGTAATAGTCAACAGTGTCTGAGTAATAGTCAGTGGTGTCTGAGGAATCGTCAATGGTGTCTGAGTAATAGTCAATGGTGTCTGAGTGATAGTCAATGGTGTCTGAGGAATCGTCAACAATGTCTGAGTAATAGTCAGTGGTGTCTGAGTAATCGTCAATGGTGTCTGGGTAATAGTCAATGGTGTCATAGCAATAGTCAATGGTGTCTGAGGAATCGCCAATGGTGTCTGAGTAATAGTCAATAGGGTCTGAGTAATAGTCACTGGTGTCTGAGTAATAGTCAATGGTGTCTGAGTAATAGTCAATGGTGTGTGTGTAATCGTCAATGGTGTCTGAGTAATAGTCTACAGTGTCTGAGTAATGGTCAATGGTGTTTGAGTAATCATCAACAGTGTCTGAGTAATCGTCAATTCTGTCATAGTAATAGTCAATGGTGTCTGAGTAATCGTCAATGGTGTCTGAGTAATAGTCAATGGTGTCTGAGTAATCGTCAATGGTGTCTGAGTAATCGTCAATGGTGTCTGAGTAACCCGTAATGGTGTCTGAGTAACCGTCAACGGTGTTTGAGTAATAGTCACTGGTGTCTGAGTAATAGTCAATGGTGTTTGTGTAATCGTCAATGGTGTCTAAGTAATAGACAACAGTGTCTGAGTAATGGTCAATGGTGTCTGAATAATCATCAACGGTGTCTGAGTAATCGTCAATGCTGTCATAGTAATAGTCAATGGTGTCTGAGTAATCGTCAATGGTGTCTGAGTATTAGTCAATGGTGTCTGAGTAATCGTCAATATTGTCTGAGTAATCGTCAATGGTGTCTGAGTAATAGTCAATGGTGTCTGAGTAATCGTCAATGGTGTCTGAGTAATCGTCAAAGGTGTCTGAGTAATAGTCAATGGTGTCTGAGTAATCGTCAATGGTGTCTGAGTAACCCTCAATGGTGTCTGAGTAACCATCAACGGAGTCTGAGTAATAGTCAATGGTGTCTGAGTAATAGTCAGTGGTGTCTGAGTAATCGTCAATGGTGTCTGAGTAATAGTCAACAGTGTCTGAGTAATAGTCAGTGGTGTCTGAGGAATCGTCAATGGTGGCTTGAGTAATAGGCAATGGTGTCTGAGTAATAGTCAATAGTGTCTGAGTAACAGTCAATGGGGTCTGAGGAATCGTCAACGGTGTCTGAGTAATAGTCAGTGGTGTCTGAGTAATCGTCAATGGTGTCTGAGTAATCGTCAATGGTGTCTGAATAATAGTCAATGGTGTCATAGCATTAGTCAATTGTGTCTGAGTAATAGTCAATGGTGTCTGAGTAATAGTCAATGGTGTCTGGGTAATCGTCAATGGTGTCTGAGTAATAGTCAATGGTGTCTGAGTAATAGTCAATGGTGTCTGTGTAATCGTCAATGGTGTCTGAGTAATAGTAAATGATGTCTGAGTAACCATCAACGGTGTCTGAGTAATCATAAACGGTGTCTGAGTAATCGTCAATGGTGTCTGAGTAATCGTCAATGGTGTCTGAGTAATAGTCAATGGTGTCTGATTAACCGTCAGCGGTGTCTGAGTAATCATCAACGGTGTCTGAGTAATAGTCAATGGTGTCTGAGGAATCGTCAACAATGTCTGAGTAATAGTCAGTGGTGTCTGAGGAATCGTCAATGGTGTCTGAGTAATCGTCAATGGTGTCTGGGTAATAGTCAATGGTGTCATAGCAATAGTCAATGGTGTCTGAGGAATCGCCAATGGTGTCTGAGTAATAGGCAATAGGGTCTGAGTAATAGTCACTGGTGTCTGAGTAATAGTCAATGGTGTCTGTGTAATCGTCAATGGTGTCTGAGTAATAGTCAATGGTGTCTGAGTAATGGTCAATGGTGTTTGAGTAATCATCAACGGTGTCTGAGTAATCGTCAATGCTGTCATAGTAATAGTCAATGGTGTCTGAGCAATCGTCAATGGTGTCTGAATAATAGTCAATGGTGTCTGAGTAATCGTCAATGGTGTCTGAGTAATCGTCAATGGTGTCTGAGTAACCCTTAATGGTGTCTGAGTAACCGTCAACGGTGTTTGAGTAATAGTCACTGGTGTCTGAGTAATAGTCAATGGTGTCTGTGTAATCGTCAATGGTGTCTGAGTAATAGACAACAGTGTCTGAGTAATGGTCAATGGTGTCTGAATAATCATCAACGGTGTCTGAGTAATCGTCAATGCTGTCATAATAATAGTCAATGGTGTCTGAGTAATCGTCAATGGTGTCTGAGTAATAGTCAATGGTGTCTGAGTAATCGTCAATATTGTCTGAGTAATCGTCAATGGTGTCTGAGTAATAGTCAATGGTGTCTGAGTAATCGTCAATGGTGTCTGAGTAATCGTCAAAGGTGTCTGAGTAATAGTCAATGGTGTCTGAGTAATCGTCAATTGTGTCTGAGTAACCCTCAATGGTGTCTGAGTAACCATCAACGGAGTCTGAGTAATAGTCAATGGTGTCTGAGTAATAGTCAGTGGTGTCTGAGTAATCGTCAATGGTGTCTGAGTAATAGTCAACAGTGTCTGAGTAATAGTCAGTGGTGTCTGAGGAATCGTCAATGGTGTCTTGAGTAATAGTCAATGGTGTCTGAGTAATAGTCAATAGTGTCTGAGTAATAGTCAATGGGGTCTGAGGAATCGTCAACGGTGTCTGAGTAATAGTCAGTGGTGTGTGAGTAATCGTCAATGGTGTCTGAGTAATCGTCAATGGTGTCTGAATAATAGTCAATGGTGTCATAGCAATAGTCAATTGTGTCTGAGTAATAGTCAATGGTGTCTGAGTAATAGTCAATGGTGTCTGGGTAATCGTCAATGGTGTCTGAGTAATAGTCAATGGTGTCTGAGTAATAGTCAATGGTGTCTGGGTAATCATAAACGGTGTCTGAGTAATAGTCAATGGTGTCTGAGTAATCGTCAACGCTGTCATAGTAATAGTCAATGGTGTCTGAATAATCGTCAATGGTGTCTGAGTAATAGTCAATGGTGTCTGAGTAATAGGCAATGGTGTCTGATTAACCGTCAGCGGTGTCTGAGTAATCATCACCGGTGTCTGAGTAATAGTCAATGGTGTCTGAGTAATCGTCAATACTGTCATAGTAATAGTCAATGCTGTCTGAGTAATCGTCCATGGTGTCTGAGTAATCGTCCATGGTGTCTGAGTAACCCTCAATGGTGTCTGAGTAACCGTCAACGGCGTCTGAGTAATAGTCAATGGTGTCTGAGTAATCGTCAATGGTATCTGAGTAATCGTCACCGGAGTCTGAGTAATCGTCAATGGTGTCTGAGTAATCATCAATGGTGTCGGAGTAATAGTCAATGGTGTCTGAGTAATAGTCATTGGTGTCTGAGTAATAGTCAACGGTGTCTGAGTAATGGTCAATAGTGTCTGAGTAACCGTCAACGGTGTCTGAGTAATCAATGGTGTCTGAGTAATAGTCAATGGTGTCTGAGTAATCGTCAATGCTGTCATAGCAATAGTCAATGGTGTCTGAGTAATCGTCAATGGTGTCTGAGTAATAGTCAATGGTGTCTGAGTAATCGTCAATGGTGTCTGAGTAATCGTCAACGGTGTCTGAGTAATAGTCAATGGTGTCTGAGTATTCGTCAATGGTGTCTGAGTAACCGTCAACGGTGTCTGAGTAATAGTCAATGGTGTCTGAGTAATAGTCAGTGGTGTCTGAGTAATCGTCAATGGTGTCTGAGTAATAGTCAACAGTGTCTGAGTAATAGTCAGTGGTGTCTGAGGAATCGTCAATGGTGTCTGAGTAATAGTCAATGGTGTCTGAGTAATAGTCAATGGTTTCTGAGGAATCGTCAACAATGTCTGAGTAATAGTCAGTGGTGTCTGAGGAATCGTCAATGGTGTCTGAGTAATCGTCAATGGTGTCTGAGTAATAGTCAATGGTGTCATAGCAATAGTCAATGGTGTCTGAGGAATCGTCAATGGTGTCTGAGTAATAGTCAATGGGGTCTGAGTAATAGTCACTGGTGTCTGAGTAATAGTCAATGGTGTCTGTGTAATCGTCAATGGTGTCTGAGTAATAGACAACAGTGTCTGAGTAATGGTCAATGGTGTCTGAGTAATCATCAACGGTGTCTGAGTAATCGTCAATGCTGTCATAGTAATAGTCAATGGTGTCTGAGTAATCGTCAATGGTGTCTGAGTAATAGTCAATGGTGTCTGAGTAATCGTCAATATTGTCTGAGTAACCGTCAATGGTGTATGAGTAACCCTCGATGGTATTTGAGTAATCGTCACCGGTGTCTGAGTAACCGTCAATTGTGTCTGAGTAACCGTCAATGGTGTCTGAGTAACCATCAATGGTATCTGAGTAATCGTCAATGGTGTCTGAGTAATCGTCAATGGTCTTGAGTAATCGTCAATCGTGTCTGAGTAATCCTCAATGGTGTCTGAGTAATCGTCAATGGTGTCTGAGTAATCGTCCATGGTGTCTGAGTAATCGTCAATGGTATCTGGGTAATAGTCAATGGTGTCTGAGTAATCGTCAATGCTGTCATAGTAATAGTTAATGGTGTCTGATTAATCGACAATGGTATCTGAGTGATAGTCAATGGTGTCTGAGTAATCGTCAATGGTGTCTGAGTAATCGTCAATGGTGTCTGTGTAACCCTCAATGGTGTCTGAGTAACCGTCAACGGTGTTTGAGTAATAGTCAATGGTGTCTGAGTGGTAGTCAATGGTGTCTGAGTAATAGTCAATGGTGTCTGTGTAATCGGCAATGGTGTCTGAGTAATAGTCAACAGTGTCTGAGTAATAGTCAATGGTGTCTGAGTAACCATCAACCGTGTCTGAGTAATCAACGGTGTCTGAGTAATCGTCAATGCTGTCATAGTAATAGGTAATAGTCAATGGTGTCTGAGTAATCGTCAATGGTGTCTGAGTAATAGTCAATGGTGTCTGAGTAATAGTCAATGGTGTCTGAGTAATTGTCAATGCTGTCATAGTAATAGTCAATGGTGTCTGAGTAATCGTCAATGGTGTCTGAATAATCGTCAATGGTGTCTGAGTAACCCTCAATGGTGTCTGAGCAACCGTCAACGGTGTCTGAGTAATAGTCAATTGTGTCTCAGTAATAGTCAGTGGTGTCTGAGTAATCGTCAATGGTGTCAGAGTAATCGTCAATGGTGTCAGAGTAATAGTCAACGGTGTCTGAGTAATAGTCAGTGGTGTCTGAGGAATCGTCAATGGTGTCTGAGTAATAGTCAATGGTGTCTGAGTAATAGTCAATGGTGTCTGAGTAATAGTCAGTGGTGTCTGAGTAATCGTCAATGGTGTCTGAGTAATCGTCAATGGTGTCTGAGTAATAGTCTATGGTGTCATAGCAATAGTCAATTGTGTCTGAGTAATAGTCAATGGTGTCTGAGTAATAGTCAATGGTGTCATAGCAATAGTCAATGGTGTCTGAGTAATAGTAAATGATGTCTGAGTAACCATCAACGGTGTCTGAGTAATCATCAACGATGTCTGTGTAATAGTCAAT
This sequence comes from Chaetoderma sp. LZ-2023a, assembly GCA_034401795.1. NCBI lineage: Eukaryota > Metazoa > Mollusca > Caudofoveata > Chaetodermatida > Chaetodermatidae > Chaetoderma > Chaetoderma sp. LZ-2023a. Next base: position 8,386 of record JAVVLW010002452.1, on the reverse strand, counting down.
GGTGTCTGAGTAATAGTCAATGGTGTCATAGCAATAGTCAATGGTGTCTGAGTAACCATCAATGGTGTCTGAGTAAGCGTCAACGGTGTCTGATTAATAGTCAATGGTGTCTGAGTAATCGTCAATGGTATCTGAGTAATCGTCACCGGTGTCTGAGTAATGGTCAATGGTGTCTGAGTAACCGTTAACAGTGTCTGAGTAATCATCAACGGTGTCTGAATAATAGTCAATAGTGTCTGTGTAATCATCAATGGTGTCTGAGTAATAGTCAACAGTGTCTGAGTAATGGTCAATGGTGTCTGAGTAACCGTCAACGGTGTCTGAGTAATCATCAACGGTGTCTGAGTAATAGTCAATGGTGTCTGAGTAATCGTCAATGCTGTCATAGTAATAGTCAATGGTGTCTGATTAATCGTCAATGGTGTCTGAGTAATAGTCAATGGTGTCTGAGTAATCGTCAATGGTGTCTGAGTAATCGTCAATGGTGTCTGAGTAATAGTCAACAGTGTCTGAGTAATAGTCAGTGGTGTCTGAGGAATCGTCAATGGTGTCTGAGTAATAGTCAATAGTGTCTGAGTAATAGTCAATGGTGTCTGAGGAATCGTCAACAATGTCTGAGTAATAGTCAGTGGTGTCTGAGGAATCGTCAATGGTGTCTGAGTAATCGTCAATGGTGTCTGAGTAATAGTCAATGGTGTCATAGCAATAGTCAATGGTGTCTGAGGAATCGTCAATGGAGTCTGAGTAATAGTCAATAGGGTCTGAGTAATAGTCACTGGTGTCTGAGTAATAGTCAATGGTGTCTGTGTATTCGTCAATGGTGTCTGAATAATAGTCTACAGTGTCTGAGTAATCGTCAATGGTGTCTGAGTAATCGCCAATGGTGTCTGAGTAACCCTTAATGGTGTCTGAGTAACCGTCAACGGTGTTTGAGTAATAGTCACTGGTGTCTGAGTAATAGTCAATGGTGTCTGTGTAACCGTCAACGGTGTCTGAGTAATAGTCAATGGTGTATGAGTAATAGTCAGTGGTGTCTGAGTAATCGTCAATGGTGTCTGAGTAATAGTCAACAGTGTCTGAGTAATAGTCAGTGGTGTCTGAGGAATCGTCAATGGTGTCTGAGTAATAGTCAATGGTGTCTGAGTAATAGTCAATGGTGTCTGAGGAATCATCAACAATGTCTGAGTAATAGTCAGTGGTGTCTGAGGAATCGTCAATGGTGTCTGAGTAATCTTAAATGGTGTCTGAGTAATAGTCAATGGTGTCATAGCAATAGTCAATGGTGTCTGAGGAATCGTCAATGGTGTCTGAGTAATAGTCAATAGGGTCTGAGTAATAGTCACTGGTGTCTGAGTAATAGTCAATGGTGTCTGTGTAATCGTCAATGGTGTCTGAGTAATAGTCTACAGTGTCTGAGTAATGGTCAATGGTGTTTGAGTAATCATCAACGGTGTCTGAGTAATCGTCAATGCTGTCATAGTAATGGTCAATGGTGTCTGAGTAATCGTCAATGGTGTCTGAGTAATAGTCAATAGTGTCTGAGTAATCGTCAATGGTGTCTGAGTAATCGTCAATGGTGTCTGAGTAACCCTTAATGGTGTCTGAGTAACCGTCAACGGTGTTTGAGTAATAGTCACTGGTGTCTGAGTAATAGTCAATGGTGTCTGTGTAATCGTCAATGGTGTCTGGGTAATAGACAACAGTGTCTGAGTAATGGTCAATGGTGTCTGAATAATCATCAACGGTGTCTGAGTAATCGTCAATGCTGTCATAGTAATAGTCAATGGTGTCTGAGTAATAGTCAGTGGTGTCTGAGGAATCGTCAATGGTGTCTGAGTAATAGTCAATGGTGTCTGAGTAATAGTCAATGGTGTCTGAGTAATAGTCAGTGGTGTCTGAGGAATCGTCAATGGTGTCTGAGTAATAGTCAATGGTGTCTGAGTAATAGTCAATGGTGTCTGAGGAATCGTCAACAATGTCTGAGTAATAGTCAGTGGTGTCTGAGGAATCGTCAATGGTGTCTGAGTAATCGTCAATGGTGTCTGAGTAATAGTCAATGGTGTCATAGCAATAGACAATGGTGTCTGAGGAATCGTCAATGGTGTCTGAGTAATAGTCAATAGGGTCTGAGTAATAGTCACTGGTGTCTGAGTAATAGTCAATGGTGTCTGTGTAATCGTCAATGGTGTCTGAGTAATAGTCTACAGTGTCTGAGTAATGGTCAATGGTGTTTGAGTAATCATCAACGGTGTCTGAGTAATCGTCAATGCTGTCATAGTAATAGTCAATGGTGTCTGAGTAATCGTCAATGGTGTCTGAGTAATAGTCAATGGTGTCTGAGTAATCGTCAATGGTGTCTGAGTAATCATCAATGGTGTCTGAGTAACCCTTAATGGTGTCTGAGTAACCGTCAACGGTGTTTGAGTAATAGTCAATGGTGTCTGAGTAATAGTCAGTGGTGTCTGAGTAATCGTCAATGGTGTCTGAGTAATAGTCAACAGTGTCTGAGTAATAGTCAGTGGTGTCTGAGGAATCGTCAATGGTGTCTGAGTAATAGTCAATGGTGTCTGAGTAATAGTCAATGGTGTCTGAGGAATCGTCAACAATGTCTGAGTAATAGTCAGTGGTGTCTGAGGAATCGTCAATGATGTCTGAGTAATCGTCACCGGTGCCTGAGTAATGGTCAATGGTGTCTGAGTAACCGTTAACGGTGTCTGAGTAAACATCAACGGTGTCTGAGTAATAGTCAATGGTGTCTGTGTAATCATCAATGGTGTCTGAGTAATAGTCAACAGTGTCTGAGTAATGGTCAATGGTGTCTGAGTAACCGTGAACAGTGTCTGAGTAATCATCAACGGTGTCTGAGTAATAGTCAATGGTGTCTGAGTAATCGTCAATGCTGTCATAGTAATAGTCAATGGTGTCTGAGTAATCGTCAATGGTGTCTGAGTAATAGTCAATGGTGTCTGAGTAATCGTCAATGGTGTCTGAGTAATCGTCAATGGTGTCTGAGTAACCCTCAATGGTGTCTGAGTAAGCGTCAACGGTGTCTGAGTAATAGTCAATGGTGTCTGAGTAATAGTCAGTGGTGTCTGAGTAATCGTCAATGGTATCTGAGTAATAGTCAACAGTGTCTGAGTAATAGTCATTGGTGTCTGAGGAATCGTCAATGGTGTCTGAGTAATAGTCAATGGTGTCTGCGTAATAGTCAATTGTGTCTAAGGAATCGTCAACAATGTCTGAGTAATCGTCAATGCTGTCATAGTAATAGTCAATGTTGTCTGAGTAATCGTCAATGGTGTCTGAGTAATAGTCAATGGTGTCTGAGTAATCGTCAATGGTGTCTGAGTAATCGTCAATGGTGTCTGAGTAACCCTCAATGGTGTCTGAGTAACCGTCAACGGTGTCTGAGTAATAGTCAATGGTGTCTGAGTAATAGTCAGTGGTGTCTAAGTAATCGTCAATGGTGTCTGAGTAATAGTCAATGGTGTCTGAGTAATAGTCAATGGTGTCTGAGTAATCGTCAATGGTGTCTGAGTAATAGTCAATGGTGTCTGAGTAATCGTCAATGGTGTCTGAGTAATAGTCAATGGTGTCTGAGTAATCGTCAGTGGTGTCTGCGTAATCGTCAATGGTGTCTGAGTAACACTCAATGGTGTCTGAGTAACCGTCAACGGTGTCTGAGTAATAGTCAATGGTGTCTGAGTAATAGTCACTGGTGTCTGAGTAATCGTCAATGGTTTCTGAGTAATAGTCAACAGTGTCTTAGTAATAGTCAGTGGTGTCTGAGGAATCGTCAATGGTGTCCGAGAAATAGTCAATGGTGTCTGAGTAATAGTCAATGGTGTCTGAGCAATCGTCAACAGTGTCTGAGTAATAGACAGTGGTGTCTGTGTAATCGTCAATGGTGTCTGAGTAATCGTCAATGGTGTCTGAGGAATAGTCAATGGTGTCATAGCAATAGTCAATGGTGTCTGAGTAATAGTCAATGGTGTCTGAGTAATAGTCAATGGTGTCTGAGTAATCGTCAATGGTGTCTGAGTAATAGTCAACAGTGTCTCAGTAATAGTCAGTGGTGTCTGAGGAATCGTCAATGCTGTCTGAGTAATCGTCCATGGTGTCTGAGTAATCGTCCATGGTGTCTGAGTAACCCTCAATGGTGTCTGAGTAACCGTCAACGGCGTCTGAGTAATAGTCAATGGTGTTTGAGTAATCGTCAATGGTATCTGAGTAATCGTCACCGGAGTCTGAGTAATCGTCAATGGTGTCTGAGTAATCATCAATGGTGTCTGAGTAATAGTCAATGGTGTCTGAGTAATAGTCATTGGTGTCTGAGTAATAGTCAACGGTGTCTGAGTAATGGTCAATGGTGTCTGAGTAACCGTCAACGGTGTCTGAGTAATCATCAATGGTGTCTGAGTAATCATCAATGGTGTCTGAGTAATCGTCAATGCTGTCATAGTAATAGTTAATGGTGTCTGAGTAATCGTCAATGGTGTCTGAGTAACCCTCAATGGTGTCTGAGTAACCGTCAACGGTGTCTGAGTAATAGTCAATGGTGTCTGAGTAATAGTCAGTGGTGTCTGAGTAATCGCCAATGGTGTCTGAGTAATAGTCAACAGTGTCTGAGTAATAGTCAGTGGTGTCTGAGGAATCGTCAATGGTGTCTGAGTAATAGTCAATGGTGTCTGAGTAATAGTCAATGGTGTCTGAGGAATCGTCAACAATGTCTGAATAATAGTCAGTGGTGTCTGAGGAATCGTCAATGGTGTCTGAGTAATCGTCACCGGTGTCTGAGTAATGGTCAATGGTGTCTGAGTAATCATCAATGGTGTCTGAGTAATAGTCAATGGTGTCTGAGTAATAGACAATGGTGTCTGAGTAATAGTCATTGGTGTCTGAGTAATAGTCAACGGTGTCAGTAATAGTCAGTGGTGTCTGAGGAATCGTCAATGGTGTCTGAGTAATAGTCAATGGTGTCTGAGTAATAGTCAATGGTGTCTGAGGAATCGTCAACAATGTCTGAATAATAGTCAGTGGTGTCTGAGGAATCGTCAATGGTGTCTGAGTAATCGTCACCGGTGTCTGAGTAATGGTCAATGGTGTCTGAGTAATCATCAATGGTGTCTGAGTAATAGTCAATGGTGTCTGAGTAATAGACAATGGTGTCTGAGTAATAGTCATTGGTGTCTGAGTAATAGTCAACGGTGTCAGTAATAGTCAGTGGTGTCTGAGTAATCATCAATGGTGTCTGAGTAATCGTCAATGGTGACTGAGTAATCGTCAATGGTGTCTGAGTAACCGTCAATGGGGTGCATCCGCATGCTAACATCTGCCCCTGGCTGTACTTATTCCAACCAACTAGTCTACGTCCTTGACAACATAGCATACATCCTGCACAAACATCACTACATTATCGCTCATGTGGCTATCATGGCGTCTTCTATATTATGTACAAGAGCAGGAAGATGATTACATTTCACCAAGACTTTTGACAAACTCTATTCAGTATGGCGCTATAAATACACCTGAGAATGGAATTCCATTAAGATTTACGGTAATCAGACCTCCATTGCTAAAATAATGGAGATAGAACTTTCTACTTTTGTGCATGTCGATAGTTCTTTGAGAGCGCTATCGACCTGTTTGGTCTAAAATCTGGGGTAATGGCCAGTTCAGACAGTATGGCACCAAAAATACGCCTGTGAACGGAATTCCATTAATATTTAAGATAATCAGACCTCCATTGCTAAAAATAATGGAGATAGAACTTTCTACTTTTGTGCATGTCGATAGTTCTTTGAGAGCCCTATCAACCTATCTGGGCTAAAATTTGGGGTAATGGCCGGTTCAGACAGTATGGCGCCATAAATACGCCTGAGAATGGAATTCCATTAAGATTACGGTAATCAGACCTCCATTGCTAAAAATAATGGAGATAGAACTTTCAAATTTTTTACATGTCTGTAGTTCTTGGGGAACGCTATCGACCTGATTGGTAAAACCTCTGGGGTAATGGCCGGTTCAGATAGTATCGCGCCAGAAATACGCCTGGGAATGGAATTCCATTAAGATTTACGGTAATCAGACCGCCATTGCTAAAAATAATGGGGATTGAACTTTCTAATTTTTTGTATGTCGATAGTTCTTTGGAAGCCCTATCAAGCTGTCGGGGCTCAAATCTGGGATAATGGCCGCTTCAGACAGAATGGCGCCATAAATACACCTGTGAACGGAATTCCATTAGGATTTACGGCAATCAGACCTCCATTGCTAAAAATAATGGTGAGAGAACTTTCTAGTTTTTTGCATGTCGATAGGTCGTTGGGAGCCCTATCAAGCTATCAGTTCTAAAATCTGGGCTAATGGCCGCTTCAGACAGAATCGCGCCATAGATACGCCTGTGAACGGAATTCCATTAAGATTTACGCTAATCAGACCTCAATTGCTAAAAATAATGGAGATTGAACTTTCTAAATTTGTGCATGTCGATAGTTCTTCGCGACCGCTATCGATTGCTATGTATGAAAATCTGGGGTAATGGCCGATTCAGACAACATAGTCCCTTATATAGGCAATTGCTGGTAATTTTTCATGTTTTTCACTACTCGTTTGTACGCTACAATATTATTCCCAGGATTTTTCTTTTCAAATATGGCTCGAATGTAGCCTATTCATATTACTAAACATCAGACGTCCAAGCAATCCCGTGGTCGACCGACCACCGCGAGACGTACACCGTTTCTATTACCACCATGAAAAAACTGAATGTGTCGAATGTTTATCTAATTCAACACATTCGGATATATCGGAAAGAAACAATTATTGCTAAAAATAATGGAGATAGAACTTTCTAATTTTTTGTATGTCGATAGTTCTTTGGGACTATCAACCTATCTGGACGAACATCTGGGGGTAATGGTCGGTTCAGACAGAATGGCGCCATAAATACGTCAGTGAACAGAATTCCATTAAGATCTATGGTAATCAGACCTCCATTCCTAAAAATAATGGAGATAGAACTTTCTAATTTTTTGCATGTTGATAGTTCTTTGGGAGCGCAATCTACCTGTCTGGTCTAAAATCTGGGGGTATTGCCCGGTTCAGACAGAATGGCGCCATAAATACACATGTGAACGGAATTCCATTAAGATTTACGGTAATCAGACCTCCATTGCTAAAAATAATGGAGATAGAACTTTCTAATTTTTTGCATGTCGATAGGTCGTTAGGAGTGCTATCAAGGTATCAGGTCTAAAATCTGGGGTAATGGCCGATTCAGACAAGATTGTCCCTTTTTTCGGCAATTGCGGGTGATTTTTCATGTTTTTCACTATTTTGTACGCTACAATATTATTTCCATGAATTTTCTTTTTAAATATGGCTCGAATGTAGTCTATTCATATTACTAAACATCAAGCGTGCAAACAATCCCCTGCTCGACTGACCAGCGCGAAACTTACACCGTTTTTATTACCACCGTGAAAAAACCGAATGTGTCGAATGTTTATCTAATTGACATTCGACACATTCGGATATATCGGAAAGAAACAATTATTGCTAAAAATAATGGAGATAGAACTTTCTAATTTTTTGCATGTCGATACTTCTTTTGGAGCCCTATCAACCTATCTGGACGAACATCTGGGGGTAATGGCCGGTTCAGACAGAATGGCGCCATAAATACGCCCGTGAACAGAATTCCATTAAGATCTATGGTAATCAGACCTCCATTGCTAAAAATAATGGTGATAGAACTTTCTAATCTTTTGCATGTCAATAGTTCTTTGGGAGCCCTATCAAGCTGTCTGGACTAAGGTCTGGGGTAATGGCCGATTCAGACAGAATGGCGCCAGAAATACCCCAGTGAATGGAATTCCATTAAGATTTCCGGTAATCAGACCTCCATTGCTAAAAATAATGGAGATAGAACTTTCTAATTTTTGCATGTCGATAGTTCTTTGGGAGCCCTATCAAGCTGTCTGTGCTAAAATCTTGGGTAATGGCCGGTTCAGACAGTATGGCGCCAGAAATACGCCTGCGAATGGAATTCCATTAAGATTTCCGGTAATCAGACCTCCATTGCTAAAAAAATGGAGATAGAACTTTCTAATTTTTTGGATGTCTGTAGATCTTTCGGAGCGCTATCGTTCTGTTTGGTGTAAAATCTGGAGTAATGGCCGGTTCAGACAGTGTGGCGCCATAAATACACCTGTGAATGGAATTCCATTAAGATTTACGGTAATCAGACATCCATTGCTAAAAATAATGGAGATAGAACTTTCTAATCTTTAGCCTGTCGATAGTTCGTTAGGAGCCCTATCAACCTGTCTGGTCTAAAATCTGGGGGTAATGGCCGGTTCAGACAGAATGGCGCCATAAATAC